>DWON01002131.1:0-21639 GCA_018251015.1 Phocides pigmalion okeechobee
AATACGACAAGTAAAAAGTTAATCACAACTATATCATACCTATTAATATTTTTTGTGATACAATAACTCAAAATAGAAACAATCAACTACTGATATTCAATAATCAAACGTCACTTCCATACTCGACGTGACAAATCTTATATTGGAGATAGCAAACACAATAAAGTTTGTATAAAATAGAAGTATATATAATATATATTTTTTAATGTGAGAAGGGTAGCAAACGAGGATGCAAACAACAACCTGATGTTAAATAGTCGCAGCCCATAGACGTATAACCACAAATACGACCGAAATCCTATCTGAGCTCGAACGTAGATGCGTAGCTACTTCTTAGGACTAAGATGGTCCCCTCGCTTCAAAGTGTAGCCGGTAACCGCACCTTTCCAACCGAAACACAAATAATGCTTTACAGCGGATTATGAGGCCGGCGGTCGTACCTGCCCGGTCGAACTATAGTTACCTTTATACCTTTAAAAAAAAGTTAAGGTATCTTTTTTATTATTTGAGATGATTAATGATTACATACTCTTTAATATCTCCAGAGATTACCCATAAAGATCCTACAAAAGATACGCGTGCGTAGAGATACTTTTACAGGGTAAGCGAATAATCGATATGGGAATGATTTATGATAATATACGTGTGGTTGAAAAATCGATGGTTAAGCTATAACATGTAGGATGCAGCCCTTTTTATATCCTAAAACAAGTATAAGATCTTTCTGAACAACTGTGGGAGACCTGAAGCGTACTCCACTAAACTACTCTAATGTGGTTTGGTGAAAGTAGGTACCTCGTTGTATATAAGCCTATTAATGTTATTTTTAACTTCTAATGTTTGTTCACTTTTTATGAGTCGGCTGAGATCAACTTCATATTGGACTTTTATTCTATTTATATGGATTTAGTTACAAATGTATACGGTCCATAGTTACAGATGTAACTGACTAGGTCGGTATGAAATAAATATTCGTCCATAATGAAATTAAAACGTCTGACGACGTAAATTAGCTTTAACAACATCTTTCGGCTGTTTATTAACGTGTTCATACACGAAAACGAAAATATAAGGTGGGAGAACTATAGTTCGACCGGGGAGGTACCACCGCTGCCCTCATAATTCGCCGTAAAGCAATACTTGTGTTTCGTAAGAGGTGCGGTTGCCGGCTACATTTTTGAAGACAAGCGACCATTTTAGTCTTCAGGAGTAACAACGTATCTACGTTCGAGCTTAGATAGGAGTTCGATCGTGTTTGTGGTTGTACGTGGATGTCTATGCTGCGACTACTTAACATCAGGTGGTTTGCATGCTCGTTTGCTACTCTTCTCACATAAAAAACTACGGAAAAGTCATAGGGAGTACATAAGAAGTTTCGCTATGCATCGACGCGATTCCCAGCCGTGAGATGTGTGCCAATATTTATTCTGCGGAAACCAATCACAATCAATATCCGGTGGAGTGATATAGAGCAGTAATTTTCCAATCATCCTCAGCAAATGGTCGCCCGTGCAAGTCAGAGATAATTGCATTCCGACAATTTACATCTTCATCAGTAATACAGACTCGGAAATCAATAACTGGCGGATATCTCAAATAGTTAGGCATTGCAAATAAATAATGAAATTACTGGCACTTTTACAGACGACACGATTGGAACTTGTCATTGAATCGATAAGTTATTGTTAATTCAAAATAACATTTTAAATATATCTTGTATTATATATGTTTACTGAAGTTCATTAAATTGAATTGTTACAATGCGGATCGACATGTTATCAACGTTGCTAACAAGAGGGTTGGTTCCTTGCCAGGAAAATTACAATCGCTATTTACCGTGGAAATACTGAAAGCATTCTTGGTACCATGTTCCATCGACACGCACTCTCTTTAGATTGTTCATGTTAGACTTATATGTAGTATTATTAGTTTTAATATATTGTTATATGCAATAACATTACAATTAAATTAGTTTTTATGATCATAGCTCCACTAGAATTTCCTGTTATAAGTGCCAAGAATACGTTCAGTTGAAATTGGTTAGAAAGGATACAAAATATTATGTACACAAAAGACGTACAATTTATTATGTGTATTTATATATAGTAAATACAAGCATTATAAATGGTTCGGATGGATGAAATTGTATTATGATAATATTAGAACATCGTAGTTAGGTCTATCTAGACCTAAATCGTTATAGTTTATTCGAATCATTCCCTTGGGTATAAATTTAGGTCTGTACTATTATATCAAGTCTTCCATTATCTTGATATCAGGATATTACGTCAATAAATGAAATGGGTAGACATAGAGATCTATGCTCTTTGGATAATCAAAATAGGTCTTGGTTTTTCTTACTATAATGTTACATTTGCATTTTCTGTTATATGCGAGAATTTATCAGCAAATGTTCTAGACGTTGAATCAATACAATAACTGCTGATGGATAAGTTAAAACAATTACGAGTGTACATAAAATAATTTATTTTGGATTTATTTTATTTATTTAGGTCCATCTATGCCACCATATTAACGAAATTGTTTAACAAGCTATTAGTATATTCTTTCCGAAGCTTTCAAAATCAAAAATAATGTATAAAAGTTACAACAACATTGTTAAACAAAAGAATTGCTTGATGTATTTCACTAGGTAAGGGGATATTTTTTTAAACATTTAATAAACAACATGTCTATAAAATATAGATGTATATCGAAACAAAATCGATTACTAAACGTTTATATTAAAATCAAATCAGTGGTTGATTATAAGGGGGCAGAATTATGTTCCCACTGAAGCAGGACCTACACAATGTGACGATGGATACAATGAGAATCGTGAAAATGATGCGTTGAATAAAAATCAACGTCATCATTCCTATATAACTTATGTTTCAATTCATAGTTTGTCGTTAACGGAAACAAAATAATCATTAAATGCCATTTAAAACTAGTACTGGCGTACGTAGTTACTGGCGTTTATTTAATACCTATGAGTTCTTTTAAAATATAAAACTTATAAAAAAAATGTTTTATTGATCAAATAACTGTTACAAAACAAGACGCAAGGGCCCCTGTACTGGGAAATTATGTTTTAACAACAACACTTACGTATGATCTTAGATAGTCCATTGGTTAATAACTAGTTCACATCATGTGACGTGCATATTCATTTGTACTTCTATAGTACAAAAGGGTTATTGTTGAAACAATTGACATTGTAGGCAAGCAAAAAAGAAAAATTGACAGAGGCTAAAAATAAATTAGAGTAAAACTATTACAGCCAGTCCAAAACATTTTAGCTTTCCGAAAAGATTTTATTTGTTGCGCTGGGTAATTCGTTATCCTCATAAAGAATGCCATTTATATGCAGCGTACATTTGTACTGGCGCCATTACATTTCACTTCGCCAGTATTTGTGGGAACTGCATGATATTTGCTGAAAATGGAATTTTAACCTTTGTATTTATGCGGATAAAGTGCCTGAATTGCGTAAATTGTAGTAGATAATGGATCTTTCGTAGCATAAAAATTGTTGCCACATTTTTTTGCATAAAAATATGAAAAATATGAAAAAATTTGCATAGAAATATGAGGCAACATATGAGTAATTACGTCATATAAACATGGAAGGAATGAAATAGAAATATCTGTAATTTTAAAGTAGCTTCCACTTCTCACTTCCAGTGGAAATATCACCATCATACCCATTGGTAGCGTTAGGACTTCTTGCATTTCTTTGGAGATTAACAATGGTAGTGTAGTTGATAGCTCCGTTGTATCTTTAGGGACTATATTTGTTTTCAAGGGTAGCAGCTGTCGCCTATAAACATGTTGAGAATCCATAAAGAACAAGAGTCCTACTTGAAGCCTACCACAGGTGCGTTGCTACTTCTACGTACTAAGATGAATATTATTACCGAAATGTAAATAGGGGTAGCGGTGGTACCTCCCCGGCAGAACCATGTAGGTTTTAACACCTTGCAATTAGCTAAAGCTTCGAGATATATGAAGTTGCCTAAAATTGTCTAAGGGCAGCTGTCACTACATATCATGAAAGAGGCTGCATGATCTTTTGTAACTTCTATGTACGTGAAAAAACAATCATCAATAAAATATTTTAAAATACAAATTAAACCAATGTAATCTATATTTTTCATTCTTATTAGAAGGACCAGGAACTGCTGTATGTGTTAGGTAGTCCTGACGTTAAGTTGCCCCTGCAACGCATGCCCATGCAAGATCAATTGGACTGAGGTCCTATTTATGGATGTACATAAAATGCGTTGCTAGTCTTGAGGACAAAAATGAGCCTTGCTTCAGAGTAAATCTAGCAAATTTATACAAAGGTGAGCCCTGGTTCTAACTAAATACGGCATTTTGATTTCTTTAATTATATATGGAGGAAGCTCGCATCGTCTGTATTTTAGTTAAATTACTAAATCAAACTATAATAAGTTTTGAAAGTCAAGCAAAAATTTAATTACAAAATTATGCATATCTGTCTCGGGCGCCTCAAGACATCAGTCTCAGTTCATACTCAGTTTCTTCGCAAAGTTAACTTTGAGTTCACTTTGGAACTTCCGAGCTTCTGGTGCGGTTTTGCTAGATATTCGCTTATCTTCAAGGCAATCAATGAAGTTCTTCGAACTTTACTTGAGTAATTGTTTTCTTCCGTTATTTTCTTTGATATAAATTTTCTATACTTTGCAAACATTTTATGTTGCAAAAGTAGCAAATGAGCGTACTGTCCTGATGTTAAGTGGTCACTGCAGCCCACGGAAAATCACATACAACCCCAAATATAACTAAACTCCTATCAGATGTGGTACTTACCTCACTGTTCAAACTAAAAGAAATACTTCGAGGCGAATTATAAGTGTTATATGCCCTGGCGAACTATCGAACTGCCATTTATTAATATTTGGAACTAGTTATGGGATATTACTTTTCTTCTTAGGAGTACATCTTAATTCTTAAAGGTAGCAACGCATTTGTTATTGACTTTAGATAGTACAGGTGTTTTACATGGAGTGGATTAGAGCAGTGAAAAGATCAATGAGCGGCAATAGTCACTCATCATCAAGTGGACTATCTATCTGTTTACTAACTCAATTTCATTGAAAATTTTCGTTTGTAAAAAAGCTATACTTTTGCATTGTTTGTGTGACACGTGATGCTATCCTGTTGGAATCTCATATCGTCGATACAAACAGCATCCATTTGAAGCCAAAAAAATGTGAATAAAGCTATATAAGCTATTACCAATATAATATTTAAAGAAAAGCAGCCAAATAATACCGCATGCAGAAATGCAAGACAAAATCGTTTTGTGCGTGTGTATATACGAGTACTTTTGAGTTATATAGACAATTGAACAACAGAGTAGTTTAAAGTTATTTCTATCTTTCTCAACGCTCATCAAAGTAAAAAAATTAAAAAATGATAAAATCAGTATATACATAGATTTTTTTTTACTTTTTTCATTTGTAAAATGGATAAAGTAACATTCATTACAATACTTAGCAACAACCAAACGAAAAAATTTAGAAAAGAGAACACAAAAATCTATAGCCTTAGGAGTGATCAATATTTACCACGTAATATTAAACTCCTATATTTACTTCGTTATTTAAATTACGATCAGATGTTCAAATATCTATCACAAAAAATAAACCACCATGTTTTATATATATGGTTGCCTAAAAGCGTTTAGGGTAATGTATTTTCAATGTACCATCGTTCACGTTCGGAGACGTTTTATTTACTGTAAGAGACACCGCGCGGCGGAAAGTCAAACAAGGTTACAAGGTCCATAAAAACCAGTCTATTTTCACTCCCCCAACCCACCTTCAATACTTTTAAATAGAGTACCACAGGTGGGTGGTTCAGGATAGCTAATGAGGTTCGATGGCTATTCAGAGCGAGCGAGGACACCTCTGTTGGCTAATGAGATGAAAAATTATGATCGTCGGACTGTGGTGACCCCTTTCGCGTCCGTAAGCTCACTTTGCTCGCTCAGTATAAATAAGCCAATATGTACCAACGCGTAAAGCGAGTATTTTTATCACTTTTCATTAAAGAAAAGACATTTTGTTGCAACATCGTTAAACGTGTATTTGCGGCTTATACCGTGGCATAAGCTGTACATACAAGCTGCGGATTTATAAGCGCGTGTAGATAAACAAGCTTACGTAAAAGATGCTCGTTATTCATTTAGTATTCATATGGAAGGCAGTTTTTTATTTGAGTAGCAAAGAGCATGCAATCCACCTGATGTTAAGGAGTCGTAGCCCATAGACATCCATGTATAATCACAAACACGACTGAAAACCTATCTGAGCTCGAACGTAGATGCGTTCCTACTCTTGAGGACTAATATAGTCGCCTCATTTCAAAGTGTAGCCGGCAACCATACCTCACCGACCGAAACACAAGTAATGCTTCACGGTGGATTATGAGGGCGGCGGTGGTACCCTCCCACCCTTCGAACTATGATTTTCCCATCTTTAGTAGAAACGAATACCATACCCATTTTTAACGCGAAGTAGTTGATCCTTTTCATTGGGAAAGATTATGGAACTAATTGTGTGTGATTTTAAGTAAAGGAAGAAGCTAATGAACATACAATCGGCTGAATTCAAAATCTCATTGTCGGCCATGATAATCTGTAAATGTAGAATAGGACATCTACTTACCGGCCGGAGTTGTGGCGGAGGCAGAGGTCGAGCGGCGCAAATATGTTCCACTTAGAGGTGATTACGTGTTTGTTCCGCTTGGGTTTGAAACCTTTGCTCTGTGGGTTTCGAATGACATTTATTTTTAAATATTTAGCCTCATGTTTGATCGATGCTGCTGGTGTCAAGAAAGCTGATTAATATCTTGCACAGAGCATGCAATCGAAAGCGATGACAGAAATGTGGTTCCATGGGTGAGATACCAACGCTGCCCTCATAATCCACCGTGAAACAACTGGTTGCCAACTACATTTTACGCGATGCAACTATCTTAGTCCTCATTATTTGCATCGCAACTACAAAGAACCTGAGATAGGACTTCTCCTACTTGAGCCATTCATTCACAGGCTACATTGATCAATTATCAAGTAGTCCGCACGGTCGTTTGTTACTCTTCTCGCAAATAAAAAGACATACGTATGTGGCCTTTAACCTCTCCTTTCATAACATATTTTCTTTGGTTCAAATAATATTAATGAATAAAGAAATAATTAAATAAATATTACTTATACTACTGCATTTGAAAAGTTCTATCACCTTCAAGAACTCTGTGTTACAGTTAATGTACAAAAAGGCTTTATTCAATCAATGCTAGCATACACTTAATACAAGTAAAAAAATACTTACCCGTATAAACTCGAACATATAAAGCATTATGTAGAGACGCGTACGTCTGTATTGTCGGTACGTTAAATAACGTTAAGGAGCTTTGCTAACCACTAGACGCAAATGGTTGACCGCGACCGTTTGCAAGCGGTTTTATTGACTCTAACCAGAGCTTTGCGAAGTAACTTACTGCTAATGAAATGGAAGTAGATCATTTTAAAGTTTTATATCAAATTGAAATATGATACGAAATTTCGTTAATACCAATGGGATTTTTGTTGTATAAATCTAAAAATAATCCGATTACTAGGTAATAACCTGAAATCATTTACTCAAAATAAATTTGAATCTAGATGATATACTGGTATCTCGCTTTAAATAAATTAAATTTAACGTAAATAGGGTAATAAAATAAAGTGCTTTTAAAAACAAACCTATTGTACCCAAATAGCATGAAAAATACTAATGCTATTTGGGCATTTTGCATATTGTGTTTGTCTTTAACATGTCAAATATATCAGAAGATTTTTTTGTATTTGTAAGCATATGAAATTTTTTATGTAACTTTTGCTGGTAAACTAAAAAAAATATAGACGCTTTTACTTAAAAACGAGTTATTCTTGAGTGTTTTGCCCAAAAGGATTTTCTTAATAGAAGGCTGTTTGTCTGTCAGTTATCTATCACAGGGCTCTATTTTAATAATGGTAAATTGAGAATTCCACAGATTTTGTATTTTAGTATCTTGGATCAAGGTATTAATTAAAGTATGGCTATTATGGTTTTGAAGATTCCATAATGAAAGTCTATATATTATGCTAGTGGTTTAAGGAACCATATCTTTCGTAAAATAAGATATCGTGAGAAATCAGAATATGTGTACAGAATATCTTAAACAATAAACAAGTAATACGAAAACATTTTGGAGGTCCGCATAATAGCAATACAAATTTTGTTTCGAGTATTCAGATTATTTTTTAATTTTTTGTAAAAGCGAATATATACAGAACATAAAACTTGTTGTACCTATAGTATAACTAAAAAAATCAAAAATACAGCCAAACAGGTATGTACATATAAGTAGAGTTTTTATAAAGTATCCCAAACTGAAAAAAGACAGAAATTATAAGTGGTGTTATGGAATTCTCATTGCAAATATATGACTCTCCCTTCATTGATTATTTGTAATTTCATCTGTGGCCTGGTCTCCCAAATCAAGAGTCCTTTAGTAATTAACTAGGCAATTGTAATTTCTATGTTGAATGAAGTGGCCAGAAATTGTATAGGTACCCACTGGGGTCAATTTCTTGTGTGCATTTTCGTGCTTCAGATGACCGTTTAAGCCGTCGGTCCTAGTTATTCAGTTGCTATTGCTGAGGACTCAGTTATGTCCCGTATTGTCTCGCTTACTACACTACTATATTT
Source organism: Phocides pigmalion okeechobee (assembly GCA_018251015.1). Lineage (NCBI taxonomy): Eukaryota > Metazoa > Arthropoda > Insecta > Lepidoptera > Hesperiidae > Phocides > Phocides pigmalion. The sequence continues at coordinate 8,766 of DWON01002131.1, forward strand.
CACTTACCTATCCGTCAATTATTTTAAAAGTCATTCGCAATATTAATGTATGCAGAGGTATGCTGAGCGCATGGCGACTAGCGAGGCAATCAATTTATAACTATCGACAAGACGCATACAAAGTTCGTTGAGTCCACACGTGGAGTTCATTAATGTTAGGGATGTGTCGTTGCTAGGGATGTACCAAAGTTTAAGGAAGTTTTACCGTACTTTACAATTTAAAAATCTTCAATAACCAGGTTCCAGAAACTAGAAAAGTTTTAATCGTACAGTAAATTCCGACTTATTTCAAAATAATAATTATATCGATTTTACTAAAAATTACTCTAAGAATTTTTTTACGTTAGTGTATTGAGTTCATGGACTTTTTACTCCGCCAGTGTTGGAATTTATGTCACGGACTCACGGATGACGGCGGAACAAAAAGTTAATCTGTCATGGCGAACAATCATCAGCTGTTACAGTATTTGATTAATCTGTGGCATTAGAACTTGACATTTGTGATTTGACAATTTAACGCTGCAAAAACAATTTGACATTATAGAATGGATAAATGCTATCAGAATACTATATAATATATTTTAGATTGTTTTCGTCCATTACTAGTTGTAGTAAACTTATTTACTTAGTTAAAGACTAAGACTGAAGTATTTGAAGCATGAAACGATATTTTTTTTACTGTAAATTATTATTATTATTATTATGAAAGGGTAAGAAACGGACATGCAGGCCACCTGGTGTTAAGTGGTCGCTGCGGCCCATGGACAACCACGTCCATTGTCAAATAGAACAGAAGTTCTATTTAAGGATGGACGTGGATGCGTTCCTACTCTTGAGGACTAAGATGGTTGCCTCCAATAATATGTATCCGGCAACCACACCTCCCCATCCAAAACACAATACATGAAGAACATGTTGCTTTACGGCGGGTTAAAAAAATACAAAGATAACATAGATAATATAGTGGTAAAATGCTAAAATAGATAATAAAAAAGTTTAGTATTTGTTTATTAAGAGATTCCTTGAATAATGGCATTTTTAAATATTAATACATTTTAAACAATATCGTTACATCCTTGTGTTTTGCCTGTACCTTAAACTACTTCTGGGGCTCTGGTGTACATTTCAACTTTATCGTCGCTCGTAAACTATCAGTAAATTAGTTTCAAGTTTCATGGCAAGGTAGCACTATGATTTTAATAGTCTTTAATGTACCTAACCAATGCCTGGTGTTCTTAGAAGTGTCTAAATACAAAAACATGATTACAAAATGCAATGAAATAGACTTTTTTGTAGTAATTTATTTCAAATATTTTGTAACCCTTTTAAGTATTTATTTATAGTTGTTATTAATAATGTCAAGTATATTTTTATGAATTATAGTAATAAATAGTAAAGATATATATAGTAAGGACACGAGGGTGATATACGAAGTGATGTACGTACTTCATACGAATTGAGAACGCCATATTTTAACAGAGAACAAAAACATGTTAAAAGAAACTTGAATGCCTAAGAGTATGGTATTTTTCTTTTATTTATGTATGAACCCAGTATTTATAATACATATTTGAGAGACTTCAACAAAAACCCCAGTATTGAAGTTCGGATTTTAACCTAAGATTTAAATAATCTAGCCACTAAATATCCCAAAAAGACTTCGCACAAAAACTATTACTTTCTGTATTTCTACGAATAATAAAGCTATAGTATCATAGATTACCTATAAAAGTTCAAAGTTTGATTAACAACATAAAAAGTATAGTTTATAGTTTGTGTATAAAGTTAAATATGAAAAGTTTTTCATATTACTGGAGTTTATAGCTAGATTAAAATTATTACATTCCGCAGATTTACAGATTCATATCGGCGGAGACGTTTGATGTTGTCAAACATATGAAGAAGTAATAAACCGACCAATATATAGTTAGCTTAAAAATACATCTTACTATGTACCAATGTAAAGCACAAAACACTCACCCACTGCTATGCTAAAATTATAAATAATTAACACCGGCTTTTGAAGTTTTCTTGTTTATTGTAGAGAAAAAATAGTGCGCAGAAAATGGAATTAACAAAATACAAGTCGATGCGATATTGTTTTTTTTTTCATTTAACTTTTTTGTGTTCTATTTATAAATGGATGTATTATTTTGTGCCTGTATACAAAGTACAGGTAATGTGTCGCCTACAACCGGGTTCTTACGATTAACGACCTTTGACTGGCCAACGCAGACCAGTTGCAAATCAAGAGTATTTCAAACCTAACACACAAAATGCAAATGGTACTCAAAAACATAAATAATTAATACAATAACAGACTTCCGTATTTTCCAATAATTACTTTATAGGCCGGAAAAAACAAGATTAACATTTCTGGCACAAAGGTTTTGAAACAAAACTAATTATGCGACCCGAAACAAGCGGACTATCCGCGTCCCTCGCTTTTAAATGCAAACATTTTTGTTATGCGTATGTTTTATATTAACATATAAATACTGGAATATGATTAGATGGGAGTCACCGTCATAAACGTTTATGTTATGTTACATTTAAAGTTTCTTATTATTATATGTGAGAAGAGTAGCGAGGGAGTCTATAGGACACTTAAAATAAATACTATACTTAGGATGTTATGTAGCTGCAGTAAATTGACACCCACATCTTACGTGAAACTGAGGACAGAGATGGTCGCCACGTTTGTAAACTAAGCCGGTACCGCATCTGGGTAGGTGCGGTACGGAGCGGAGTATTGCAGCGTAGTGAAGGACCACTACAACCGCAACACAAGAACTGCTTTAGGACGAATTATGAGGGTACCAATACCGCCCCGCTCGGACTGTTTCTACCACCTTATAATTATTCTCTCTTCTATCTTAGTTCTCAAAAGTAGCAATGAGTGTAATGGACATCAAAGGGATCTGCTGGTCAGAATTGGCTACAGATATCCTTGGACAGAAGTGTCTACTTACCATTAGTACAGGCTGTGTGCTCATTATTTTCTTTTTACATAAAAAAGTTACGTAAAATGTGTTAAATTTATTCAGACATATATTAAATATATACTTTTTAAAATAATAGAGAATTTATCTTGAAAATTATTAAGCAATGCTAATCGTATACTACGAGAAATTTAGAACAGTAATCTCCATTCTGTGCGCTCTATAGGCCTTTAGAGTAAATAATTTTAGCAAATTATTAACTCCAAAGCTACAGGTTTATTTCATTGAAGTGAATTCAGAGCCGCGATTTTTTTAAATATATGACCACTATTTGCGATAAAACTAGAAATAAAGGTGGTTGTGGTTCATCCGGAGAGGTACCACCATTGGTCTCATAATCTGCCGTATATCTGCCGTAAGCTGCTCTTGTGTTGCGGTTGGAGAAGTACGGTTGCTGGTTAGATTTAGAAACGAAGCGAACATTTTAGTTTACAGGAGTAACATTGCATCTTCGTACGATGTCCCATAGGACTTATTTGAGCTGTTGGATACGGATATCCATGGGCTGCAGCGACTATTAGTCATCAGGCGGTCTTCACTTTTATACTTTCCAACGTAAAATACAATTCATAGTGCATGGCTGTAGTGTTTTGGTTTGACGATTGTTAGCAAATCAACTTTTTTGAGCGTCTTTTCTCAATTCTTAGATGTTACAATGTATTTGTTATCGATTATAGACAGGATTATAGACATTCTATTAGAGCCGACTACAAATGTAACAGGTAGAGTGGTAGAAAATATATTTCAACTGACTAGGTGTTCTTGCAGGCTTTTATACTTATGAGACGGCCATCTTAACGCTCATAAGTGGAACGCATTTATTATGTACTTCGGGTGGGGCACCTGTTATGCATGCAGTCATTTACTGTCAGTATTATAAGGTGGACTGTGGGCCCTTTTGCTTCTTCGGTTTTATAAAAATGTCGGTTATCTTAGAAATCGTAAGCCTTGTGTGCGAATTTATCTTTTTGTCAAAGACGGTAAGCCAGTCACGTTTTGTAGGCAATAGCCGGCTTGTCAAATAGGGTTAGGCGTCATCGGGCCCCTAAGGGAGATAAAATAGGGCCCGAAATAATCTGATTCAAAATAAAATCACAGTATCATTGAAATATTTATTTATTTGCGTAAACAAATCGGAAACGTAAAATTGGATTTGGTTTTAATTGCATTTTATGTATGGTATAAAAATTGTATTTCTTTGATGACCAGCGCAGCGGTAACCACTCTGACGTGTAAAGGGTTCGACATTCGATTCCTGGTCAGGTAGATATTTAAATGATAAAAATGTAGATTCGGGATCTGGGTCTGGATATGTTTATTCGTCTTTGTACATTCCATTGCATGGCGACATAGGAAATTGCATAATGGGGCTATGAATGTAGAAAGCCCTATTTATTTAATTTCAAATATTTTTACAGGTTTGAAGACTTTTTAAAATTGACAAAACTCCTAGAGGCGCAAAATTAGCTATATTTTACAATAGAACCTCGATATTTTTATCAATAAATAGCGATAGCATTTTTATAAGTCAAATTTATGTATAAATTTACTACAGCTTTCTTTTCTTTTTTTTTCTTTCCAGCTTAATCAAATATTAATAGCAGTGGCAGTAAAGAAATTAAATTATAAGAATGAATTTCGATACTGTTTACTATGTTACAATATATCATAACTATTATTTATTATATTAAATATATGTGACAATAAATAAAAATACATTAATGATTAAAATAATGCTACGAAAAGTCTTTTATTTACTCCGTAGTTTCTTATTCTTCTCTTAAAATATATTTCCGAAATGTGTATTCGTCTATCAAAATGTACGAAACCACCGATTTTAATTTTAACGCATTTATTTTATAGTATGTTGTTGAAACACGTTATCGCTGTGGTAAATGCAATTTTTTAACCACCATAATATATTCTCTTTGATCATAAATTACGAGCTAAAAGCTTACATGCTGTCGAACTGGCAGTAAAATTGAGTGCATTTTTCAGGTGAGCTAACGAGATAGGGACAGGAAAATATTTTTATTAAAATTGAGTAAACAGCGGCCGAGTAACAAAAATAACGCATCTAGGCCGAGCGCTTCGAATTTTAGTTCCACACATATACGTTTTGCTTCAACACGATCATATTGAAACTATTTGCGGACACCACAGACGTAATAAAAATAGAAGTGTCTCTCACGTGCTTATGTTTTTGGTGTCTGAATGACAAGATATTTTCTTGGCTTTGTTGTATCACAAAAGTACAAAATGAGCTAAAAAATGCAGAACTCAAGAGTTCATACATCCAAATCAACTATAAACTGGATTCGAGTTCTATCTACGTTCATCTAAAAACTTAAATGGTTGTCTCGTTTGTAAGGGGAACTACACATTTCTAAACAAAAATAAAGGTAGAATTTTGGCGGAGAAAATTTCCCAGTCGATCTACAGTGTTATCGACTTATCAACCTTTGAAGACTGAATCCGGTAAAGGAATAAATATAAGCATTTTATATACTCATAATACACTTTGAATGTGTTAATTGGTTCTTAAGACATAATGAGTCATAGTGAAGTAAAACATATAAATGTTAAATCAATACCTGCGGCATTCAAATTCAAAAATGTGGCATAATTTTTCCTATATTGATTTCACGAGACATTTTTAACATATATTACTTCGTAACAAACAGGAAATAAGCAAAGATAAAATGGTATTTCCAAGAGTAAAAGCGCGTAGCAATGTGTTGCCATTTCTATTACTTATTTATTCTATGGTACCAATGGATGCAAAGACGGATCTGCATCGAGTTTTTTGAAACATTCGACGCGAGAATAACATCGCGTATTTCGGCGCGGAGTCGGTAAATAATTAGCAAAAGGGATTCAGTGATCGAAAATGTTCAACCATACCAGCAGTTCGATAAAAGTTACTTCAGGGAGCTACGTTCCGAGGGATTTAAAATCAACCAAATGTGAGTCGAGAGAAAATTACACAGTGCTTTTTACTCCGCTCATGATTTTAAACCCAGTGTGAATTTCGCGAATGAGCGGTGCGCTTTCAAACCACGTACCAATTATCTACTTTGGAAACTGAACATAGTTTATGGACATTGTATTTTATGTAACAACCACAATGAGTGTTTATTACCGCATGCATGAAATTACTCATTATGTTATTTTAACATGGATAGATGTAACGGATTATTGACATTAACTAAAAGTTTTATTTAGTATTATCGACTTTACGAACGTTAATGTTATGGGATTCATATATTGTTGGAAAACAATATATGAATATTACGTAGTTTTATGAACAATCAAAAACTTTTAATATACGTGTATTCCAATATTTCGTTCGAAGATTTTTTCATGTAAGAGGAGTATCAAAAGAACATGCAAACCGTTTGAAGCTGAGTAGTCGCTAGAGCCGACATTCACATCCAAACTGAACAAAGTTCTGTTACCACAACCCTTCGGTTGGAGGCTATATGAGTTTGTATAGAGATGTATTATGACGAGACAACTAATATTTTTGCCTCTCTTTAAGTATATCCGTCAAATGCACCTCTCCATCTGAAACGCAAAAGATCATGGCAGATTTTTAGAGCATTAGCGATACAAAAATTTGTATTATAACGGCAGTTTAGCGTTTTTATCAAACATTCCATTATAGTTTTAAGCAGTAAAGAATTTGTGACCGATTTCAAGGACAACTTCTTGTTGTATATGAAGTTAGTCACAGATGGTCATGGGTAGAAGGGATCTCTTGACCATGCCTTCTCGTTTGTTATGTCTAATATATAAAAAGTGTGTGTGTACACATTATATTTATATAATATTTTCACCACAAAAAACACATGGCTATGATTTATTAAAACGTAGGCTAGAAATTCTATTTCACTGTCATGCCTACCTGACGCTCCTTTGTGACTTCATATTTATATAATACGAATGTAACATCTAGAATGTTGATAAAGCTAGATGACCGCCCGCTGTCACGCGTGTTGACGTTTTTAGTTGTCCCGTGGGAAATATGTGACTTATGGGATAAAAAGGGTCAAGGTATTAGGCGTAGCGCGCACTGTGATTAAGAACGCTGTTTTGAATTGCAAAAATATTAAACTTTTAACTTAAAAGCATGTACAAGCATATCACCGAGGAAACACAGAGAATTTTACGTTGTGTTTTCTCATTACAAAATAATTCTTTACATAGCAATATAATGATATATAAAATACAATGTCTGGAGGTATTTATCTTCTTGAGAATAAGCCCCAATAAAGAGCGAAGCCTTCAGATCCGAATAAGCCTACCTAGCCTCAGCCCCGTCCCCTATTAATTTTCATATTATCAGTGTATGGGGGTACAAACTTAAGATAAGTTCGTACCTTTAATAATAATTGCAGCCTTTTTCAGTGACTGATTATAAAAACAAAGTTTGTTTCGTTTTTACGTTTTACTAGCTGTTTCAAAGCTCAGTATTGAAGTAAAGATTACCAAGACTTTAATAATAAAGCCGCAACTCGAAAGCTAATTCTGTTTTCTTTTATACTAGTACAAACTGGTAACAATTTCTCAAAATTTTCATATGATTTTGTTGGAGATGAGAAAAAAAAATTGGTCTAAGTAGCCCAAGAACTTAGCGAAGTAATGTAAGTAATTTTAAGTTTTACAATGTGGGACTATAATTGTATTAAATACTACGTTTAATTAATTAATCTAGTATACATATCCTCCATATGTTTACGTTATCTACCAATCACTAATGACAGGGGCGTCGAAAATCATAAAGGTGGTAGAGCCGTTAGAGCTCGCCCGGCTCGGCATCAACGTTACCCTCATAACCCGCAGTAAAGCAACATGTTCTTCATGTATTGTGTTTCCGTTGGGGAAATGTGGTTGCCGGATACACATTATTAAAGGCGACCATCTTAGTCTGAAGAGTAAGAGCGCTTTCGCGTCCATCCTTAAGTAGAATTTTTGTCCTATTTGAGATTGGACGTGGTTGTCCATGGGCTGCAGTGACCACTTAATATCAGGTGGCCTGCATGCCTATTCGTTACTCTTTTATTATAAAATAAGAATGGTATTCGACTGATGGCGACTAATCGCAACCGTATTTATAGATATACGACTGCGATTAGTACTTAATACTAATATTAAGCGGTTTGAGTTTAAACGAAATTTGGCGTTTATAAAGAATGAAGAATCTTCTTAATTCGGTTATATATTTTTATCTTCGTTTCTGCACAACTGCGTTATAACGCTTTTTTATATATTTGTAAGGTTCTACTTTCCCTTTGGCCCTATTAATCACCCCTTTAGGGGTGGGAAAAGAGGAGATGTTTTTTTATATTTAAATATCAATTATAATAATTAATTAATTGATAACCGTTTTTATTAAAAGAAACCTTTACATAACACGTAATACCAAATAAACAAATTAATTAATCTATAAATATGTAATTACAATCTTTTTTTGGAAGTCTGTTTTTCCTTCAAATTATTATTCGTTCTATAACAGCATACCAATAATCGCAATGCGTGCTCAGCCTTAATCTAGAATGGTTAGTCGAAACGCGCAATGTTTGAGCATCTAAAATAAAGATAAAAATAAGCCAAAGCTACCAACAAAGTAATTACGATATTTTAATTGTTTTTTGAATTTAATAATTGAGTCATAATAATTTAATTTATTATTACTTTTAGTGTGTTTGTCTGAAAATGTTACATGGCATAACAAACTACAGTTTGTGCCTACAAATAAGTTTATAATAACAAAAAAAATTGTGTACAATCTTACCATAAAGTTTAGTTATCAATATGTCCTTTATATACCGTGAGCGAGAACTTAGAAAGAAATTTTGGAAAGTCAACTCTTAATAATATAATAAAACTGATCGCTGTCCGTACATGGCAAATATATTTAAAAAAAATCATAACAGGGTGCCTTTGTATACACAAGAGAATCCAAAACAATGTTTTTCATTTTTGTTTCTATGTCTGAATGTCTGTATGTTTGTTCACGCTAATCTCAGAAACCGCTTATCTAATTGAAATGCCATTTACAGTATTATGTTGTGATGGGCTTCACTTAATATTTAGTGTTTCATTAAAGTCGGTTAACAAATAAAGAACTTATATCAATTTATGTTAATTTTCACCGGACGAAGTCGCAGGCTCAGCTAATTTCAAATATAGGTATGGGGTAATAATAGCGCTGTACGTTTTTTTTTTAATCTATTGGGATATCGACATTTCGACTGGTACAGACGTGGGCAAAACCTTATCATAGAAAAGTAAACAACTATCGACACTTAGCCATCAAACGCAAGAATTATTTCGCGCTAGAAATAGATGCGGCATTGTTTCTGCCAGGTCGAATTGCCCTTATTTTACCACCTGGCAACTTTATACCCAGATAATCCAGTTGTATTTCGAATTGGGCGAAGGTTTATAAAACATCTTAAATAATTATTTCGAATAATTCAGCAGATTTAGCTTTGTAATACAATATTTTCGTGGAAACTTAGCGACTTAAAGGCTGATTTGATCCGGCCTTTGAAACCCTAATAGTCTCCAGTAAAAACATCAAAATACGATTTATATTTTCGGTTTTAAAATATTTTATAGTATTTTACTTGTGTAGTGCACAAACTTTTTTAATGATAACAAATGTGTCTATAATTATTAATTCAAAATATTAGGATGTTAAATTACAAAATATTGTTTTTTTTTCTTTTCCAAAAGATTTTGTGGTTAAATTGAGATTGAAGTGCATAAAGATACAGTTAGTACGTGAAACACATGAAAAAACGAATGTGTCCTAGGGTAGATGAATTAATCTACCACAAGGACTTGTCAACAGCTTCTCCCACTACCGCAGTTTAGCGATGATTAATGTATCTTGTTTATCAGAAATTTAAAAGCGTAATCGTTAGTACCGTTATTTAGTAAAATGACTTTAATACTGAGGATAGATCCTGCCCAGCAGTGGGACAGTGGTGGGTGTATGATGATGATTATTAGCAGCATTGTTCATTTTGATCGAATTAGTTCTACCTCCTAAAGATCGCCATTAATCATGATAATATTTGGTAGGTGGTAAAATAAAGATAGTTCGACCGGGAAGATACCATCACCATGAAGTTCCTCTAGTGTTTCAGTTGGAGAAGTGTGATTACCGGCTACATTTACAACCAAGCACCAAATCCTAGGGATCGCAACGCATCTGCGTATGACATGAGATTCAATGTTTTAAGTTTCAGTTTCAGTCTTGTTTGAAGTACGATCTAAATGTCCATGAACAGTGTCTATCAAATGAACTGTAAAATGTGCATAACAACAATAAAATATGATTATAATTTATTAAAGTTGTTTCAAGCTATGTAGTCGCAATAAAACAGGCTACAGTTGAATATAACAGAATGAAGTTTAACTAAGATTTTCTCTGCGAGTGCGGAGCCAGAAAATTATCTACTGAGAAATTTAAGTGGCCGTGAGCTGCATAAAATTAAAGTCTCTCGAAGTTGCTAGTTAGGGTCTTAAGGTGAGGATTTCAACTCTCATTGCCAACTTCCTGTGTTTGGATTTGCACACGTAACAAATTCAATTACAAATATAATTTGGTAATGTTGTTTTTCTAATGTGCGGTTGTTGTCGTTTTTTATGTGAAATATCTTTTGATGCATGTTGAGGGCAAGGCTGACTTCTGTGGGTTGGGATCAAAGGGCATGAATCGTCATGTTATGTCGTCATGCTTCCTTCTTCGACACCGTTCTACTCTTTTATATTAATCTTTTGTTTTTATATTTGTATACCTATTTATACAGTAAGTAAAATATATCAACGAAATTGTTTTGATTTATTTTTCTACTCTTTTATTTGAGGACTGTAACAACGGAGCATGCAGGCTACCAGATATTAACTTTGCAAACCACACTTCCATCTCAAACAAGATTGAATTTCTATTTGAGCTCGTACTAAGATGCGTTGCTAATATGTGTACTATGTTATGAAATATGTAAATCTTTGTCTTCTATTTTATGGTATGCAATAAAGTATATTCTATTCTATTCTATTCTAATTCTGAAACTTCGGGTTATGAGGGCTACGGTGGTACCTCATCACTCTATCAAGTGTCTAATTACTTAAATTTTGGTTTTGGCTAATTATAATTTACTTCAATAACATTCAAGTTTGATGTTTCACATCTGCAGAGTCCCGTGATATATATATTTAAATATAGTTTTATTTATTTTTGACTTTATAACTCTTAAGCAAAATTATATTCTTCCTAAACGCGTATGAAAAGCTGTTTATGCCATTCTATTTGAAGTTGCATCTGTCTATACCGTCGTAATATTGTTGATTAAAATTATAAGTTATAAATTTTAATGTTTAATTATAACCATAATTATAGACGAGTGGAATATTTCGGCCTCTTATATGAGAATTCTGAGGTTCGAATTCCCGACATATTATCGAGTTATCAAATCAAATCAATCATTCACACGAATATAGGTAAATATATCAAGCTGCTGTGATTATCATTTTCATTGTATTTCAAATTAGCTATAATAACATTAGAATGCATGAAAATATAAAATATATAAATAATTAATAACATATAAATTTAAGAAAGTATAAAAACCAATTTCATAATCACTGAACACAAAATTAGTGGTAAATTTTAGTGAAATGTTGGTTATTTTTTAAGTAATAATAGTTTGAGGTCAAAATATATTAAAATAGGTCGTCCTACTTTTTTATTTTTTCAGGAGACTAACGTACTGGAATTTATTTTTATTTGTATAGACTGTCTCTAGTTAAATGTATCTGGGACCCTATTTATATCAGTGGTCAGTATAAATAGAATTCAGGGCAATAAAAGTGCGTATAGTCGTAAAATAGCGCGAATTAAAAACAAGCTGCGAAACGACTATAAATAACGATCACGTTTTGGGACTATTTTATCGAAATTATACGTAAACATTTGTTTGATGTATATATGCGATCCAGTACCAAACCTTTTTAACACGCTAATAGAATGGTCTTTGATTCCTAGTCAGATACCTATATAAGAAATGTGCCGCTTCTAGCTATTTCAGAATCTGAGTCCGCATAGTGCCTGAATGTCGTTCCATTTGCCAATATTCCAAATAGTAGAAGGTGCTGGTGCCAAAAGGCTAGTCCATATCTTGCAGAGAATTGAGATCCCTATTCAGCGCAGGAATGCGGTCAATGTTCTAGTCGCATGGATACGGATTCTTTGTAGACTGTTTATATTAAGCTATTCTTGTTAGTATTCATTTTAAAGTATTCCATGTTACATACATTTAGGTGAAATAATGAATTTAGATTTCTATGTTGGGTCGGGGTGTTTTGTGTTCGTCTTTGATATTATGTTTTGGTACCCACGTAGAATGCTAATATAGGGCTAAGAATGTCGAAAGCATTAAAGTTTTTAAATAAAGACGTACTGTTTAACTTTAAGTCTTGAAAAAGTCAATTTGAAAATAAGTAAATTAATTAAAATGTGGAATTAGAGACATACGAAAGGTGGTGTAAATCTTCTTCTTAAACGGTTTCATTATTTAGTGACAGCCATATAAAAGTTGTTTGGTTTGATAGATCTAATTATATTCAGGAAGCGGCTATTTTTTATATTATTTGTATTTTTTTTTGTATATTGAAATAGTAAAAAACGGGCATGCAGGTTATCTCTTGTTAAGTGGTCACGGCAGCCCATGGACGACCACGTTCAATCTCAAATAGAACGGAAGTTCTAGTTAAGGATGAATGCGGATGCGTTCCTACTCTTGAGGACTAAGATGGTCGCCTCCATTAATGTGTATCCGGCAAACACACCTCCCCAA
>DWON01002132.1:0-21636 GCA_018251015.1 Phocides pigmalion okeechobee
AACAGAAGTTCTATTTAAGGATGGACGCGGATGCGTTCCTACTCTTGAGGACTGAGATGGTCGCCTCCAATAATGTGCATCCGGCAAGCACACCTCCCCAATCGAAACACAATATATGAAGAACATGTTGCTTTACGGCGGGGTATGAGGGTGGCAGTGGTGCCGCCCCGGCCGAGCTCTAACGGCTCTACCACCTTTAATGTAACGAATGTATATTTGCGATTTTAAGTATATAAATTTTAAGTATTTAGCTATATGAAAAGACTTGGAATACTCAGATGAGATAATCATGCCGAGAATCATTTAATGAACCCTTCTCAAAACTAAGTAATATATTAACTGTAAAGAACGTAGTGCGATCTAATTATACTCCTTCAAAAAGAAAACATTTTCAGACTCAACTTGTCTTTAAAAAGATTTTCATAGAAATGAAACAGCAAATTAAAGTCTCAAAGACTGTTTCAAAGAATCAAATGCAATGGACTGAGAAACGAGTTTAATATCGAGGCAAAGCAAAGAAACATTTGTATCATAAGGTGAACGTATGTACGTAAAACTAACAGTACATATTTATGAATGTAAATATCTTAGTCGCTTCAGGTTTTGCATATTGTTAGTTATATGTATTTCAACCGTTAACGTAAACGTCATACGAATAACTCTTTTTTATTTAATTTAATTTATTCAATTACGTGCCATAGATTTAAAAGAACGAATGATTTTATGTTCCTTGTTGGAAAAATAATTTAGAATTTTTTTTTATTTTCGTGAGTATTACTAATACGTCGTGTTTTCTTATAAATTGAGTTCAAAATGTTCTATCATTTCGAAATAAGGGTAATAAACATATTTTCAGAGATCAGTTGCGACATCTACGTACTTATCGTAGCATGCATCAAAATAAAAAAAAGTGTGACTTGATATTTTTGACGCCCTCTTTTATGTTTAAATATTTTAATATTTTATTTTCTTCCAACTCCATGAACTAGAGTAAAAAAACAAGGAGTTCTTTTAGGGGATTACAAATATATATGTACATCTATATGTGAAAGTCATTGTGAATAACAAAATGATATGTGATTTTACCATAGAGTTTATTCTCCTATAGTATTCTATGTCTAGTAGGATAACAATAACTATTCGGTTGGATATCAAGCACAGTTACTTATCAATAATTTTCTCAGTGAATATCCAAGAGCTCAACAAAGAGACTTAAGGACCGGATCTTCGCCACACTTGATATTAGCAAAGCCTTGCAAATTCTCACCTCCTGTACAAACAACCCTATTTGTGTTCTCGTCCATTGAGACCTGTGCAAACAGTAATATCCGTATCGGCTTTGAATTGGACACCTGGAAATGTCTTTGTTAAATACCTTCAATATTACTCTATCCAAGATTTTGTTGTACATGCAGAAGATTGTTATCTTGGTGGATTGTTATCATCTTTCAATATTTCAATTGACTATCATATTTATTAATTTTTTGTTTTGAAAAATACTTATACCCTTTCCTAATATATCCGAACAGTATGTCTTCTTAACTAACGTCTTTTTATATATTATAACACAGTAACGAATGAATGTTTAATTTAGTTAAATGGACGCTATCGCAAGGACGTCTGTAATTAACCTCAAAGTCATGTTTGCGCTCGTCCACAGTGGGTTTCCCGCCACAAAGAGGTACGTTTGCCTATTTTTATTAAGTATTTTGCAGGAATTACAAAGAACAGAATATTTTTGTCCTGTGCTAGAGCAAATAAATTATTTTATACAATAAAACAAAATATCGAAACGAAGTAACTAAAAACGTATTGTAAATTAATGACAGCGATGCAAGATTACTTTTGAAATTGGTTATAAGGGTCGAAAACATTGGCGTAGGTATCTGGAGATCAATTTTTCATAAATATATTTCTCAAGCGGCCTCGAGATCCGGCAATTTATCAAGCCCATGTGTTGCGGCTAAGGGTGGGCATACAACAAAAATCACAGATTAGGTGCTTATAAAAAACAAAGACGTACGTGATCTCGCTCCTGAACGTGACCTGAATGGTAAGAAGCGAAATGTGAACTTTATGATTTCTTTACGAGCTTGCCTTCTCGCGAATGGACTTGCGATTTGTTTCTCCCGTATAAAGGTTTCAATCTGTTGACAGTAATCGTAAACTGTACGTGATGATTGAACATTGTAAAATAAGTCGTATAAATTTAAGTACTTGTTTTAAAAGCTTAGTGGCTGTGATCTTTTTTATGTCCCACTGCTGGGCAAGATACTCTGTCAACAAATACAATTGACAAAGGCCTGGAACGCATACTCTAGTAGGCTACTCCCTTGCGTTTTGGTGGAAATAGGCTAGTGATCAATAAGTCTGTAAAATGTTTTCAAACCGCCTATTAGGTCTCCCACAAAGTTTATAGAAATTAAAATGTGAAAAACTGCTTTATGCTACTGAACACACTACGCACTTACAAATTTTAAAGTAGAGAATATCATGCCTCCAAACATTTTGCAAAATCAAAATCGCAGTCTTGCAAAATCAGAACTTGTAAAACGCCATCATGAAGTGGAAGATGTCTTAAACTTAAATCCCCCTACATCTTGATTTCCCTGCCGTTAAAAAACTAAGTCTTTAAACTAAACTATGTCCATCAGTGGACTACCACTAAGTACCTTTAATGGCCGATGGATGAGATACGAGTACGAGGCAATTAATATAGATATTTGTCCCAAAAACAACATAACAATTCTTTACCCTGATAAACTACATCCTATTGCTTAGTGTCTCACACACCTGACAATAAGTCGACGAAAGAAAATGTTGTGCAAAATAAAAGTAGTGAGAAGTTGAGAACAAAGGAAATTATGTTGTCAGAAAAACAACGTGAAGGGAACGGAAGACAGATAATGAAATATTTTCATTGGATGGCTCGAGCGTCTGGGTAAATACGAACATCAGTAACTTTCTCCACGTTACTAATCTTTAAGCTATATTTCAGGTTACGGGTGACTTTTACTTGTGTGGGAGTTAAGGGGCTATCTTTATGGCCAGAATAGGATGCGAAACCAACAAGATTACAAGAAAACTTAACTATTCAGCGTAATCTAACGAGAAATAAATAAACAGACGATATGCGTCGAATTTCGGAATATATTTACTGAATAACAAATCATTGTCAGGCGTCAATTGAAAATATCTTTTCATTTTGTTGATAGTTTGTTACTTTGTGGTTCTGCCTAGACCACACAGTTAATATATTAGCGTAATTGAGATTATGACTCACACAGTTGGCAATGTAACTTATTCTATTACTATTTTTATTTTATTTTAATTAATGACATGTATTTTATTTTTCGATCGACTATTAGTGTGCATATAAAAGGGGAAATATAAGGAATAATTAAGTAAACGCCCGTAGTTGATAAACGTTCTTAATAAGGACAATAAAAAAAAACATCAAAACACAAATGAGTTTCCATTATTAAAATAAAATAGTTTTATAACAAAACAAATTCGTACTAGCTTTTTGACATTGTAAATGTTATAATTTGTCTCCATCTATTACTTGCATTATCAATACAATAATGGCTAAAAAAGATGCTGGCTTGGTTTATTCTTATAAAAAAATTCGTAATACTTTTGGAAGACAGCCTATGTTCTGTGAAACACCAGCAGTTTTATTGGATACCATTGCACCAAATATAAGGGAGCAGCATCAGTATTGCCTCCGCAATCCAGTAAATCGTGAAACACAAGCATCGGTCAGCACATCAAAACACGATGCAAATACCAAAAGAATTATTCTTCGGGATCAGGGAGTCAATCATTCTGAAGGAGGTTGGCCAAAAGAAATAAACTATAACGATGAAGAATCTACTACCAGACATAAACGAAGAATCGAGCGTGATGATGCTTACGTTAATACGATTCTTAATTTGTATCCTGAATTCGTGCACTATGTCGATCAAAATAACGCAATCGAGATGTACAATATGTATTTCAAAGGTATGCCACCAGAAAAACCTGTAGAAAAATCTTCTATCCGTATTAATAATGTTTCTAAAGATCCTGATAATCGTCCAATTGGATGTATTGGATGGACACATGAGGACGAACCTAAGTTAGTGGTAGGATACTGTGACAAGAAGTATCCCGTTGTTGAGGTCACCGAACAAAAGCTTACGTGTTTCGTGTGGAATATAGAAATGCCCAATTTACCATATGCTGATTTTTCTGCTCCTAGTGCCTGTTGGCAGATAGCTTGTTCTCCTGTACAACCTTCGGTCATAATTGGAGGACTTCATGATGGCAGAGTTTGTATTTTTGATATTCGTGCTAGCAAGGAACCAATAATGTTAAGTGAAATGCATTTGGCTCATAGAGATCCTGTAAGTTCATTATTGTATATACAGTCAAGAGTTAATAATGAATTCTTTAGTGGCTCAACAGACGGTCAATGTATGTGGTGGGATATTCGCAATATCTCATGGCCAATTGATAAGCTCGTTATGTGTATCCGTATTCCACCCGGCGAACAAATGAATTTGGCAAACTCAGAGGGCATAAGCGTATTACAATATGACAAGTCGTTTCCTACAAAATTCTTGTGTGGCACCGACACTGGATTTGTAATTAACGTGAATCGGAAGGGTAAAACTTACCAGGAAGTACTGAGTGCCATGTTTCAAGCTCACAATGGTCCCGTAAAATCGGTGCACCGCAGTCCATGTTCTTCAAAAGTTTTTATTACGTGTGGAGATTGGAGCGTTAATATTTGGAGTGACGATGTTCACACTTCACCTATAATATCTGGCATACGACACCGATATCAAATATCGGACGTGGTTTGGGCTCCTCAACGTGTTTCTAGTTATATGTCAGTCGGAGATGATGGAATATTTCGCTATTGGGACTTACTTCGTAGGTTCCGTGAGCCTGTGTTTAAATTGCTGGTTTCAAATTACCCGTTACTAAAGGTAAAACCTCATGACGATGGAAAACTAATTGCAATTGGTGATGCGAAAGGCACATTGCATCTTTTGTCTTTATCTGAAAATCTAATAGTCTCTGGAAAGAAAGATAAGCAGCTAATGGTACAAACTTTTGAACGTGAGACGCGACGAGAACATATTTTAGAAACTCGTATAAAAGAGATCCGATTGAAAGCCAAAACAGAAGAAAATGAGGAACATGAACCTATACATGACGCTGATAATAATGAAAGTTTACTTAGAGAGACTGAAGAAGAATATAAAAGAATTGTGAATGAGGAATTCCGTCGTACAGGAATT
This sequence comes from Phocides pigmalion okeechobee, assembly GCA_018251015.1. NCBI lineage: Eukaryota > Metazoa > Arthropoda > Insecta > Lepidoptera > Hesperiidae > Phocides > Phocides pigmalion. The sequence goes on from DWON01002132.1 coordinate 5,292, forward strand.
ATTCCATCAACTGGTGGCAGAACACAGATGATGCGCAAACGATAATTAATTGATCAATATTTAAAGCGATATAACGAATTGATTTACGTATTTACGTTGCGTTACTAAAATAACTATTATTAAGTAAGATATTTATTTGTTTCGAATGTTATTTTGGCATAATTGATAAATAACATAACTAAATAGGTAATTAATAATTATATTTTTATAATTGTCTTACTTAAGTGCTTCATCTATTAATTTTCGTATTAATTTAGGTTGTACTGTTGAACGTTTTTGATTTAAGTTAAAAATGGTATAGTTTTAAGTTATTTATGTTATTATTAGTTGGTGCAATAAAAATCTTCATATTGAATTCATTCAATTTACTTAATATTCTATTTCAATTATTCATTTTTATTCGTGAACATTAAAGTAAAATATTTTTATTACAAGATAGAAAAAGTCTGTCAGAATTCTGCTTCGAAAGAGCGTACATAAATTATTTACCTATCTATAGAAATAATTCTAAAGAATCCTTGAAGTTGGCAATCTATCGTTTTTATGAAAAATAGCTGTACCCTGCGCGCGTTGCTACGCCACCAACTAAAATAAATTTGAAGGAAAGACATAACACAAATATTTAACTCATTTTGAGTCATGGCAGCGACGCCGTCTGTCGAAAATTGGTCGTACCAACTCAGAAACCTTCGTGATCAAATGCATAGTTTACGATTCGATAAAGCACATACAGACAAATATTCATTTTTATATATAAGAGATTGAACGTAGGCATGAGTACTATATTACTTGGATTCGGTGTTTCTAGACTAAAATATTACGTAATATCAAAATAACATTACTACTATAACCAACTTGCATGCCGGTTTGCTGCTAAGACAAAATATCAATCTAATTTACAATCTGGTTATCAAGTTTACCTACGAGTTGGTAGGTAATATGAACTTCAAATAGGCAAGTTTCAGCTCAGGTAACAAGTTCTATAAGTTGTTATCTTGCTGATGTGCTGATGTTAAAGGTGGTATAGCTTTCAAATTAGTTGGACCAATAATTTCAAAGGTGTTTTTACTTCAATTAAAACTAGTGTAATGGTTAGGAATTGTACATTCGATTTATTTATCAAAATAATGATCACTATACATTTATTTTAATGTTTTATTTCTTTTTGATAAACGTACTCGTATTACAAAACGTGGGTATGATGTTTTTTTTTATTTTATTACATAACGGGTACTCACGATTAACGCTTTTTAATTGCCGATATTTCAATTCGCACAATTGTTTTTTTATAACCAACGATTGATTTTGAAGGAATATTCCTGACATGTAATAAAATGGGTTAGGTTCAACCGTTTAATCATCACCGTCGTGAAGAAATTCTTATGTTTTGATTGTAGAAGTGAGGTTGCCTGCTACACTTTAAAGTCTGCCGACAGTCTCGTGACTCAGGAGTAGCAACACATCTCTATATACGAGTTCTGATAAGATTTTAGTCCTGTTTGTGGTTGTTGGTAGATGTCCATGGGCTGCAGCGACTACTTAAAATCAGATGATCTGCATGCTCGTTTACTACAATCTATATATAGTTTGCTCGTTTATATATAGTCGACAAGATCTATTTATATCCTTTTCATTTATTTCGTAAAAATGTATAATTAGATTTTTTATATCTATACCTAAAGTTGGTCAATTTATTTAAATATTTGCTCCTTTTTTATTTCCAGTATAAAATAATAATGAGTAAGCCATATAACAACTGAAATGGTTGATTACAAAGCCATTTATCCCCGGATACTCTAGCAAAAGACAAATTAGATTGTTAATTCTGGTTCGGCTTTCATTAGAAAGTTGTGAGCGGCTTCGTGAAGTCAGTTTCTAAATAACCGGCAACTGTGTCGTGTGTCGACTCAATGGGCACAATCTACGAAGTGTCCTTCCATGCAATTCGACGGATCGATTTAATGAACACTTGCACCCCGCAAGTGGACCATCCCCAGCTGTGTTAATCTCTAAATTGTTGCTGTGGAAAGTAAGATACTTAGATATGTTTTAGAGTTAACATTTTTCCGTATTGTTTCTAAAACGTACTTTATTAGGTATCATTGAAAAACTGAGTGTATTAACAAGTCACATTCCTGTTGAGAATACACTAGGCTGTGACGTTTGGCCTAGTTGGTAAAAGTTTGAGGGAGTCCAAGGATCAAAGCCCTGATATGTACTTCTGATTTTTTTGAGTTATATCTGCAGTAAAAAATAATTATTACTAGCTTTAATGTCAAACCGTGACAACAATTACAAGGCTCAAAGTACTCAAAGGTGTGTAAAATCTACCCACCCACACTTGACTTATATTAGGCCGTAATCCAGGCCCGATATTCCTTATTCTCAAAGTAGACTTATGTCCAGCTGCTGGGCAGAAAAAAACCTATGATTTTACTCCCCCCCCCCTTGTTTTTAATATATTTTTTTTGTTATGGCGGGGGACTAACGAAGTTTAGCCGTGACCACGACCTATCTCTATATTTCGATATTTCAAACCCTTTGTACGTACGAAATATCGGATATAAAAATCGTTAATCGTAAGTACCTGGTACATACTAAAAACCTTCCGACCAGTTCTGTTTTGTACTGTTCCATATTTCCGATACCGTTCCGCTTCGTAAAATTTAACAAGGTACTACAAAAGAAACAAAATAACTAATACAATATGTCTTGCGTATACTTCCTGTACAAAAAGGATGACACCTCGCGAGCTTGGCTTTAACTTAACTGTCTTTGGAAACATGTGACAAGGGTCTTTGTCCTTCACGTTGCAGATGGCACTGTTTTCGTTACGTGAATTAAAAAAATCTGTAGCCGTTTAGATGTCGACTGACTTTAACAAAACAAATGTAAGAATTCTCGAGAACAGATATAGTACCGTCGTGTTGTCGTAATGTAGGACTATACTAAAAAAAACGAAAAATAAATAGTCTATCTGCACTGAAACTGCTACAGATTATTTAAAGTAATGTAACGCAAAGAGTGTTTTCTATAAAGATATTACTTATTTATTTATTTTCATATTTACAATGATGCAAATCTTAAAACTAATTACAATAAAAACCTAACCTAAACAATCTGAAGAGAGTCCGTGCCCATGCGGCATAGTTCCAAGAACACTAGCTGCATTCTCGCGCTGGATAGCAATCGCAATTCTCTGCGCGAGATATGAACCAGCCCTCTTGTCACCGGCAGCGTCGATGAAACTTGGTACTATTTGTATTGGCACGCGGACCCTACGGGCCAATACGTAATCACTGCTTAGTGAGACATATCTACGCCGTTTGGCTTCTTCTGTAGCCTCCGCCCCAGCTCCAGCCTTCGACACAAAACTACCAAAATGTATAGTATTGTAATATTACGTATAAGGAGTGATTATGCAAATATACTAATACTATCAGGAAAAGTTCTAATTTAATCTCCGGAAGAACCTACTAAAGTATATTTAATGTACTTTAGTAGGTTTCTCTAATTGTATTTTATATGTATACTTTAGTGAGTTCTTCCGAAAATTCAATTAGAATGTTTCCTGCCTGTTTTATTTTAGTCGCAGCGTAAGAAGGAACGAAGTGGTTGGATGTGGATATGAGTAGCGGCGACTACTCGACAACAGGTACATTTGCTTACTCAACCCTTTCCCTGCGAAGTACAACACTCTGTGTATTACTTGGTGCCATGCGCTTGCGGCTTGTACACATCTGTCGTGTACGTACAAATCTGTAGGGATTACGGGCGAACAAAAGTGCTGTGTTTAAGTTGGCGTTACAAGACTGGGAGTGGACATTACGTCTGTGTATTCGTAAACGATACAAGCAGAGCCGGATTAACTCTGTATGGGCCCGTAGGCAATACAATTTTCGGGCCCCTTTTCTTTACCTACTCTGATTGACTAAATCATGTGATTTTTTTGTCTTCTACCCACATTCCTGAATACAATTCCCGATGTAGGCATGGATGACGTCCTAAGGGCGGGTTCAGACATATGCATGCTCTATGCGTGCTCAACGCGGGTTGGCTGCGTGTTAATACAGATTCACCCGTGCAGCTCACGCGTAGAGTTTGATTCCACCCTAAGTCTAGATGTTTTCCATGTATACATGAAAAATTAAACGTAACTCATTTTTAATTTAAAATATATATTTAACCAAACGCAATAAACAAAAGAAAAAGTGAAGTAATTTTACTACCTTCTGTTCATTTAAATATGAGTGTGAGATTTAGCAGTGGGCCCCTGTCAATCCTGGGCCCCTAGGCAGTTGCCTACTCTGCCTTAAGGTTAATCCGGCTCTGGATACAAGGATGCTAAAAATATTTCAGTGAATTTCCAGCGCATCTTCAGTCTACTGAAAAACTCCAGTTTAGTGCGCCTCCCGCAACGCTGACTCAATTTAATATAAGAGCGCGTGCGAGCGTGTTAATCCTCACAGTAATCAATTTTATTGTAATCAACTTAAGACCACTTATGTTCTTGTTAAGAAAAGTTATATTTTGGACAAGTTATTTTTTTATGTTACTATTTAAATTCTATAAATTAATACAAAAATGCAAAGTAACTCCATAAAATAGTGCTTCCAATATTAGGGACACGTGTCTTTTATCGCTTGTCACTGTCACTTTCACCCGCCGGTCTTAATAAAGTGGACAGTTTTGAATATCCGGTCGACATCTGCCTCTGATAGGATCTGTGGCACAGTGCAAACGGAACTCAGTAGTCTCACTTTGTCATTAATCTACAGGGTGTCCCAAAACTCAACGATAATCTGGAGAGTTGATGTGTAGGCAGTAATTTAAATTAAAATACTTTAATTCTTTATGAGATATTTGGAAACAGTTAATTGATATCGAAGTAAAAATGAACATTTAATTTATTTTCGCCTTTTCAGTGACCTTTTGCCTACAATTGGTTATTAGAAAAGTTAAAAATATCTCAAAATAAAAACCAAAACATTTATTTATATTTCAACAAAAGAAAACCCATTAAAGAATGCATTCTAAAAACTGATTTAACTTTGATTAAATCATCGAAATATTTCCACGGTTCTTTTTAATAATTCGACACATAGTTAAGATGTTTCATAAGATCGAATATGTAATTACTACTTTATTTAATTGAATTATCACTTTTTAAATACATAGACATCTTAATTACGATCTAAAATCAAAACGTCATTGCAATGGTAGTTTTATTCTATACTATACTTGTATACACCTTATTCCTATGTTTTACAAAATAATGTTAGACATACTACTAAGTTTATACAATCTGTGGTATCTCAGGTATCCGTTTATTTTCCACAAAATATTCCGCGAAGAAAATTACAAGATTACTTCGGAATCCGTTGTTTTATAAACTATATAAGAGGGATGTGACGAGAAAATCATATCGAGACGTTTACGGAAACTTAATTAGGGTCGTAACTTGTATTTATTGAGGATACTTTGTTATTGTACACGTAGATATAATACTAATGGGAGGGTAGTTGGGTAAACAATAATATAGTGAGAGTGAAGGTAAGTAGTCAATGTTTTGGAGCTAAGTTTAATGTCTCGAGCGCATAGACTCAGTTATGCATGAGTCACCGACGACGATGGACGTATTTGAAATTTGGTTTTTATATTTTGCACTATATTTAAACACATTAAAAAAATATTCGACAACTTCGCTAACATCGCTTCGCTTTTGTCAAAAATAAAGCATTCACAACTCTTTATTTTTTCGTGTTTTAAAAGTAACAATCGAGCGTGCTATCTGATGTTAAATGATCTCTGCAGAACATGGACGTCTACTTTCAACTTCAAATAGGATTTAAGTCTTGTCTGACGTCATAAACTCGTTGCTACTCTTAAGAACCGAAATGGTTGCCTTGCTTTTAAATTCACTTCTAACCGCAAATCCAAAATCATGATATTTAGAAGAACCGATATATCACAGGGCAAATAATGATTATAATTTTATTTTTTTTGCATGCCTTTATAGGTAGAACTTGGAGTACCTACATCCCTTTATAATAACCTACACCATATCATGTACCCATGTTCAAGCAAAAAAAATGAATTTGAAAAATAGAGAAAATAATCTGAAGATTATTTATTTATTTATTTATTGGTCACAAAAAAAATTCGTAGGTATATGCTTATACGGAACTTTATCGGCGAGTTCCACTCAGACTAAGGTTTTTCGAGTATAAAATTAAATTTAAATATAAAAAAGCTATTTCCTAATACTCTTCAATTTCCCTCAGATTACCTGGTAAGCTTTCAATGAAGTGTTTGTAGACTAGAGATAAAAAGATTGTGGCATCTGAAAGATTGAATGGAAATTAACCTTTCAATTGAGTAAAAGCTTCCAGACACAGATTAAGAAGCTTTAAGCACTAAGAACTACAATACGATGAACTAAAGCATTGTTTACCAAATGGAAACAAAGCTTAGGCAAAACCAATTCCTTAAAAGTCTATTGCATTTGTTTTTTATCAGTTTTTACCCGCGGCTCCGCTCGCATTGAAGCCTTTAAATAAATATCAAAGATCATTGCAGCGGGTAATAACTAAAACAATAAACTGGTACCAACACTTAAAAATTAAAATAATTTTAGCATTGCTTATCAGTGACACAACAAAATAAATTGAAATATATAAAAATATCAAGGCAGTTGGAGCTATAGTCAATAAGATATTAATTTGAAGGCTTTGAAGTCGCTAGATTTTCAATTTCTTTGACACACAATGTTATCATTAAAAAAAAAAACTTTAAATAAATAGTATCCTATAACCTTTTGAATACCTCTAAGAATATGTGAACAAATTTTCATGTTACGTGTCATGTACGTACATGTCACGTTATCCGTTGAGTAGTTTAGACGTGAAAGCGTGACAAACAAACTTTCATTCACATTTATAATATCAGTATGGATTTATTTGACCTATAAAGAAAGAATAGGAACAAAAGGCAGACTTAATACAAAAAGTAGTATCTACCAGTCAACTTTTATGCAGTGAGTACTTTATGAGGACGGTTATTAATTGTCGAATTCTAGTTTCAAAATACATTTGTAAATTCAAGGAATTGATTGAAATGGTAGATTCTTCGTTTTGAATGCGGTATCACTATCACATATGATATTTTTTACATATTTTTCTTCATTAGTCATACTAGTCTGGCTATACAACGACGTAATGTCGCCAACGTTATGGGAACCCATCCAAAGGACGTCAGGTGTAACTAAACAACCAGTTAATCCTTAGGAGTAACAACGTATCTGCGTATCATAAGATAGAATTTCGGGCCTGCTTTGGGACTAACCCCAAGCACTGCACCTACCATTTTTCTTGTTTCTTTTTTTTATTGCGAGAGGAGTAACTAACGAGTATGCAAACCACCTGATTTTAGGTACTCGCCGTACGTACTTATCTACGTACAACGTGATGGTGTGGTGGTGAAAACAAGGTGTAGCACTAGATAGAGGGCTAAGATTATCGCCTCGCTTCAAAGTGTAGCCAGCAACCGCACCTCTCCAACCAAAACTCAAATAATGCTTTACAGTAGATTATGAGGGTGGCGGTGGTACCTCTCCGGACGAAAATAGCCTGTACGTTTGGTACTCTTCTAGTATACCCATAAAAAGTAAATAAATTCCATTGTAATAATAAAATTGTCCGTTTGATACGAGCCTTAGAGCGGAGTGGCGTAAAAATTCGTAGCGGGAAAGGCTGTAATGGCTGAAAGCAAGCCGCCGTTGCGTCAGCGGGTTTCGTCAACAGTAATCCAATATGGTCCACGGGGCGGCGTGTGGACTCCGTGTTTGGATCAAGATTGAAGATTAAGCAATTTTACTCTTCTAGTAAATTTAGTAAATGACGTAATTGTTTCGAGGCAAACAATGACGTTTTTTACTACGTGAAATTATTTATAAGTCGTGAAGATAACGTACAGAGAAATATTTATACTCGTAATATTTTGGTGTTTATTACGACGTAAAATAAATCGGGAAGTGACAAAACAAAATTACGTAGAGATAAATATTTGAACATGTTTTAATGTCTTGGTGTTGGTAAATTCAAAAAATACTATAGTTTTGAAAAAAAAAAACAAAATAACATCTGTAGGTTCTTGTTCAAAAAATGTTTTGGTAAATGATAACATTGCAATAAATCATTCATAAATCAAATATTAATTTCGGCGACATTTCATTTTAGTTAAAAATCCAACGAAATTGTAATGAACACGAATTAATTACAATACTGTATTTTATAAAACTAAAACATATTTTGTGATAAATTCGATGTAGGTATATAAATAATTAGAATTAAAATCAAGTCTTTGATAAATTCTCCTTGAATTACATGTAAGTATCGTCATCATAGTGACAGACATAGTCTTGACTAAATTTTGCACGCCCTTATGGATAACAATCACGGAAAAAATACATTTTATTAACTCTGTCTTTCATAGTTAGAATAAGCGATGAATTCACAACATTGTAAATCTATAACAATATGAACTCGATTGACCGATATAACTTAAAATATTTTAAAACTAATTACAATAAAATCCTAACCTAAACTATCTAAATGGATGAATAACAATCGCAATTCTCTGCACGAGATAAAAACCAACTCTCTTGTCACCAGCAGCGTCGATCAAACGCGGGATCAATTGTTTTTTGACAAACGGATCCCACGAATCAAAGGTTTTAAAGTCAAGCGGACCACATGTGCTAAATACATACAATTTTTTTCTAAGCTTTGTCCATGAATAAATCGCTCCTAACTTACACTCTGCACCAAAATAAAGATGAAACAGGAATATCCTCACTTTTGCCGCGCTACCGTTTCGGCGTTTAGTTCAAATTTATTAAAAAAGTGCTCGGAGAAGGAAGGAAACATAAACTCAGTTTATATTTAAAGTTAAAATTTAACGATGTACTTGACTACATAAATAAATACATATATTTATGTTAATAAACACGTGAAAAGTAAAGTTTAATTACAATAAAAACCTAACTTAAATAATCTAAAGGGAGTTCGTGACCATGCGGCTTGGTGCCAAGAACGCTGGCCGCATTCCCGCGCTGAATAGCGATTGTATTTTTTGCCTAACATATGAACCAGCTTTCTTGCCACCAGCAGCGTCAGTGAAACGCGGGACTAATTGTTCAAAAATTTTTGGTACTGACCGAACAGAATAAAGCCAAGCGGAACGAACACGTAATCATTATTAAGTGAAACACATTTGCGCTGCTTGTCTTGTACAAGCAATAATGCATAAAATAATAATACTAATATGTTTTTTTTACAGATTGATTGTTTATTTAAGTTCAAAAAGAGTTCTGTCAATAATCTACTTTGAATAAAAAAAAATATTTTGATTTGAGTTTTCTAAAAACTCACTACAAACCATAATACCCTGCAGTCTTCATAAATAGACCATTTTAAAGAATTAACTTTATTTTTTTTCATTTTGATTTTTTTTTTTAAAAACTCACCACATTCCATAATACCCTGCAGTCTTCATAAATAGACCATTTTAAAGAATTAACTTTATTTTTTTTCATTTTGATTTATTTTTTTAAAAACTCACCACATTCCATAATACCCTGCAGTCTTCATAAATAGACCATTATAAAGAATCTACTTTAAATATTTTAATTTGATTTTTTAAAAACTCACTACAAACAATAGTACCCTGCAGTCTTCATAAATACACCATGGAACGGCCTCCGCAGTCCAGTTGTTTGAGATAGGGGATAGCGGCTGTCTAATTGCCGGAAGTTTCCAAGCGCCAAGACTTAACAAGGCTTAACGAGTGCGATCTAAAGCCGACTACACACAATCCAGAACACGGGACATGTGCTGGTAGAACAGTCATATTTGGCGACCAGCTTAATCCTCACGTCAAACAACGCACCTGTGATCGACATCTGTTGAAACTCGACGATTGAAATTAGCCGTGACGACGAGCCATGCAACTGGTTAATCATTAATCGTGGTGTTTAATACAAGTTTCATGTATAATTTCGCAATGAGAATACTAAACTTAAAACTTTTTCAAGGAGGGACAACTTATAGTTCGACCGTGAAGGTACCACCGCCGCCCTCATAATCCGCCGTAAGCATCGCTTTTATTTCGGTTGGAGAGGTACGGTTGCCGGCTACACTTTGAAGCGAGGTGACCATCTTAGTCCTCAGGAGTAGCAACGTATCTACGATCGAGCTCATGCAGGATTTCAGTCGTGATTGTGGTTGTACGTGGATGTCTATGGACTGCGACTACTTAACATCAGGTGGTTTGCATGCTCGTTTGCTACTGTTTTCACAAAAAAAATGAATTATAAGCCTAATCTTAACACTTTAAAGGGAGTCCGTGCCCAAGCGACATGGTGCCAAGAACGCTTCCCACATTCCCGCGTTGAATAGCGATCGCAATAATCTGCGCGAGACATGAACCTCTTATCACTAGTAACGTCAATCAAACATGAGACTAAATTAAAATGCTTGTAATTGAGGTTCAGCATTGAGTGACAGCAAACAAGCAAATGTTCAGCACGTTGACAGTGAGCAGTCAACCTTATAACACTACTAGCTGAACTAGATCGGTTAGCCGGACCTCTTCAAAGCGTGGAATAGCTAATGATGTAATGCCATTGTGGTCAACCTTACGATGGTTTATTCAGTGTTGTTTTAGCTTAAATATCCTTATATAGCCTGACTATTAAATAAAAGTGAAACGTTGTCCGTTTGTTCCCTTATTTATGTTTCTTTAACGGAAAGACTACTAGTTTAATCCTGAATTTTTCTACATAGTTTTTCAATACCTCTGAACTCGTTATAAGTTACATATTGCATCAATATTTTATATAGAAACAGGTTTTAAAGGTGGTAGAGCCGTCAGAGCTCGCCCGGGGCGGCACCGCCGCCTCATAACCCGCCGTAGAGCAACACGTTCTTCATGTATTGTGTTCCGGTTGGGGAGGTGTGGTGTGCCGGACACACATTATTAAAGGCGACATTCTTCCTCAAGAGTGGAAACGCATCCGCGTCCATCCTTAAATAGAACTTCTGTTCTATTTGAGATTGAACGTGGTTGTCCATGGGCTGCAGTGACCGCTTAACATCAGGTGGCCTGCATTAATTATTTCATAATAAAAAGAATAATAAAAGGTTTATTCTGTATATCCTTATCATTATCTTCACTATTATATAATAAGTCCGTTAAATAGAACCATTTAAGTGTTGCTTTAATATGAACCCTTGGTTCAATCAACCTTACTCTTTGTACGCTGTCTGCCTTTATATCTGGTTTTGTTATAGGATAAGTGCTGTTTAGATAATATTTTAAATAACAGATATAACCAGGATATGAAATTCTGTATCAAACATGGTCATATTTTAAGTTAAAAGCGTTTAGGATTCCATCTATAATTATAAATCTTAGTCTTTTTAATGTCTTTAGAAATTTATTTGCTCATATACGCAATGATAATTTTCATTAAAGTTACGGCTAGCTTAACATATTATGAACGTCTATTATTATTTACGGCTAACATACACGTTCCTCTAATTTTGTTCATGAGTGTATTATGAACCTAGCCGTACCTCTAATGAAGATACTAAACCTTAAAACTTCGGAACCGTGGAATTTAATTTAATATATCTAGTTTAGAGACGAAAAACATTAATATAGAAACGAAATATAACGAGGGATTACAGGGGAAAATAAAAAACATGAATGAACAGTGCATATTATTGTTGTTGGTTACATTGTTGGATGTATGCAAAAAGATGCAAAGAGAGCTCTCCTTCAAAGCTGTGGATAGATTAAAGACTTCCGGTATTGCAAATGTCCATATAAGTGCTTACCGTTAAGTGACCCGTCTGCCTTTTCGTAGCATATTCTGTAAAAAAGGAATAAAAATCAATATTTGAAATACTCTTTTTGAATTAAAATGATATTTCAAAGTTTGCTGTAAGGGAAGTAATGATATAAAGGAAAAGGAACCACTAAGCCGTCGTATAAACTGCAGCGAATAGAAGTTGGAAGTCGGGGGACGGAACCTGGATATTTATATTTCGCTCGCCTTTCATGAGATATTCCAGCTGAAAATGTTAAAGTTGATTCATTCAAATAATAAATGCATATTTTGTTGCAACTTTTATATCATACTATAATATAGGCTTAATCTTACTTACATTAACCTTCGACTTTTCCCGTGAAGTATATGGTCAATCCTACTAATATTAACCTTCGGCTTTTCCTGCGTAATGTATGCTTTCCTATTAATTATAACTTTCTGTTTTTTCCGCACTATATAACCTTGATCTTAACTGTATTACAAAAGTTAATTCGAAAACTATTGTTTAAAAAGGTGGTTAGTTTGATTATTATCGTGACAGCATAAATTATTAACCTTAATAATTATATATATATATATTATTAACCGTCGGTTATTCTGGTTGTATAAAAGCTCAATCCTACTAAAATTATCCTTTGGCTTTTCCCGTGAATTATATGCTTAATCCTACTAAGAATAATCATCGGCTTTTTCCACGCAATGTAACCTTGCTTATAATATAATATAATAATAGTATAATATAATAATAGTATAATATAATAATATTGCAATTATTTTGTAAAAAGGTGGTTAACTTGAACTTTATCGCGATAGCACATATCGCATAATAAAATCAAAAACCAGAAACCCAAACTCAGAACTGTAATAGCAATAACAATAATTATCCCTCCTTGTCTACCCCACTTGTCTAGCTTGTCTAGCCCACCTAGAAAGGCTGTTCTGTGTAATGAAGGTAACTACTACCATACTAAATAAATAAAAATTAAACAAAATATAAATGCGTTTTATTTTCTTACAAATTGACAATGTATGAAACCACTTAAAGCAGTAACAATAATTATCCCTCCTAGTCCCTCGCCTTATTTCCGCCACAACCCACCCGCAGAGGCTGTTCTTTATGATAAGTTTCCTTGCCTTTGCACGCTCTATTTCCATTCTAAAGCGAAGTAAGGATAATTTACGATATAATAATCCGTAGAAAACGTTCAATTGTTAAGATACTGGCAACAAAAATCTGCTTAGATAACCTGCTTAGACAAAATTGGAACTATAAAAATTTAAAATATAATCATCATTATTACATAAATGAAATGTAAGTAAAAAGTTAATATACATATGTAACGAATTGCAAAAAAACCGAATATTAATTTAATAAAATCGCGTAATAAAACTTTAGATATGACTTAGCAACTACTATCTTTGTATAGCAACCATGCTCAAATTAGCGAGGGATTCAAAACATGAAATCGCGCTTAAAATTTGATCACCAAATCCCGACCGCGCATAAATTTGCTCAACTTGTCGACCATTTACGAACTATGCATGCTTTTGGTCAGAATATTCTATCATTTGATTATTTTTGAAACATTCATTTGATTATTTGTTTGTGTTTCTGACTTGTTTGTGTAACTGACTCAGATCATAGGCGATGCATTACCACTATATATTATATTGAATCGGAGCAATGACCAAAAATAATTCGTTCAAGTAGCAATATGTTGCCACATACATATTTTGTTAATTTCACAAATACAAAAATCTAATTCTGATTTTTTTTTCAACTTAAAAGTATCCATTCATTTTGAAAATAATACTGAATGTCTAATCTCATTGTGAAAACTAGCGCTAAACCATCCCATATCTTCTTATATATAAAAATGAATGTTTGTCTGTATGTCCTTTATAGACTCGTAAACTATGCATTTAATCATGCGATGATCTTTAGCAAATTGTTGTGCATGAGCCCACGAAGGTTTCTGAGTTGGTACGACCAATTTTCGTCAGAAAAAAAATCAATAAAATGAATTGAATTTTTGTGTAATGTCTTTCCTTCAAATTTATTTTAATTGGTTGCTTAGCAACGCGCGCAGGGTACAGCTAGTATTATATAAAATGAACGCGGTTTCTATAACTTCTTTAGCACGCATTGCTGTTCCTAACTGACTAATAACAAAGAGATATAATAAATAACAAGTATTCTATAACAAGTAGTAATGACAAGAAAGAATTTTATACTTACTGTGTATAATGTAATTATAACCCTATTGGTATTGTTTATTTTTTTATTTCCATAATTAAATGAACATTGCTGTCGTAAGTACCTACTAGCTTTTATAATTATAATCATAGAAGATTGTATATAAATAAATGTATATCTGTCCGTCGGTTTATTCTTATGTACCAGGAGCCGTTAAGAAGTTGTTGAGTACATACACGCCTGTGAAGCTTTCTGGTGGTTAAAATATAATTGAAACAAAGAATTTCTTGCAAAATATTACGTATAAGGTAGGCGGAAGAAGTCGGTGTCGGAATATAATTTAACAACAATTGCCAAACTTAAACAACGCCGGGCATGGTCAAGAGTTGGAGGGGTAACCGCTAGTAGAAATTTCAAGCTAGGTTTCCATGTAGGGAATGTCAAAAAATAGGTTTTGGTATTTATCTGTAGTTGATAAAACTAGTTGGGGCCATCGGGGGAGGTGTAGTTCATGTAATAGGCTAGCCAATGATCCGGATTTCCACAAATATTCATATATTATACGTCTCCAATAGTTAAAGAAAGAGAAAAGGATAAAAAATACGATCGTATGATGTGTACCAAACCGCATCTCCAATATTGGTGAGTAGTCCTTCAACCTTTCTTATTATGAGACGAGCTTTTGCTACTTGGTTCACGTATTATATAAATTGATATAACGTGTTTATTTGTTAACAGATTTAAATGAAAAAATCACTAATTGTTAAGTAAAGCCTATTAGAATATAATCCTGAAAATTGCATTCAAATCTGATAAGCAGTTTCTGAGCTTAGCGTGCATAAACTTACAGACAGACAAAATGAAAAAAAAACCTTATTTTGGGTTCAATATCCTGATGTTCTTTAGGAGCACAGAAGGAGGCCACCGAGGGACTTTTAGCGGATGAAAATGCCACGGAACAATGTGGAGTACCTCCTTTGATAGTGGGTATCTATGAAAGGTTTTCACCGAGACAAAATAAAAAGCACATGTTTATAAATTTTTTTCAAAATTATTTTGTTAATGTCGAACAAGTTTCTTTTCATTGATCAACAAGAACGGAAAATATCACATTATACCTGTTCTTACGATTTCAATACGATACAACGTGCGTAAGGACAACTACGCGATTCAATGTAAGTTAGTATCTTGTAGGTCAAAGAGTAAAGGGCGTTCGATAATATTGACACAGACTCGCAAAGATATTTCGCACTTGGCTTTTCCAATACATATTACCTATTTCTCAATTTAAAACCCAGCGTCTTAATATCTGTCATGCGGATTTTGCGTAGCTAAAACGTGTTGTTTTGCAAGCTAATTAGGCAGACTTAGCAAACAATATTAAGAAAGTACTTTCACAAGTTCGTTGACTTTCATACTAACGATCATAGCCTGATATGATTAATTTTTAAAGTGAGATTTCATAACATTCAAGGGTTTAACACAAAATTTATTTTAAGATCTGCAAGCTTTAGATAAAATTTACGTCAAAATCGATTACGCCAGGTCAATCTGACAGAAAAGAAAACATGAAATAAATATAATAAACATTTTTGGGTTTACACCGAAACGCATTTGAAACACTTGAAGGCTCTTTTTTGTTTGTAACATATATAATATCAGTACGTACGTTTGTCCCGTGGTTAGGAGAGGCTGTCCGGACATCACTCCGCGTCCCGACGGCGGGGAAACGGTAAACCACACGTATTAGTTACTTGTACAACTTCTTTCACATACGCGTCTACTCGTGTGCACTGCGATCGAAAACTGGCTTTATTTCACAGCCAACAACAACGGTTCACGATCAACTTTACAAGCAAGGAATGCGAGTAGGTACTTGCGTCATTCTGAGAACCTAATGGCCATAACTGACAAGGGTCGTATGATTCCACACTTCGTGATTCACGAATTCATAATGTTCCTTTCGATCGTAAATTAAACGAATATGTATAAGTATACTTAACAACAAATAAAAAAGTTAGCACATTGCTTGTTGGCGGCATATGGTGTAGTTCGATATTTATTCAGCTTTTTGTCTTGTTTGTACCCGTATGGTTTCAAATTACGTGGGCTTGTGACTTGTGAGTCACAAAACGGTCACTTCCCTCATTTTAATAAACCTCAAGATCGGTCTCACTGTATGTATCAACGGTATTCCAGTAGATGCGTGACTGCTCGCTGTACGTGCAGATCGTAAATAATTGGTAAAGTTAAGC
>DWON01002133.1:0-21634 GCA_018251015.1 Phocides pigmalion okeechobee
GTTAATCATGTATTTTGTCGGTCATAACATAATTACCTTATTTATATATATATATATATATATATATATTTATGCTTCAAATGTAAATGAAAACTTTATTCTACTCTAAACTTATCTATTACAAAAAAAACATGAAAACTATGTTTTTTTAGACTAGCTTATCTATACTTATGAAGAAAGTAGTAAAATATCATATTTTTTATTTTAAACAACCTATGGTTTGAATAGTCTAATTATAATATTTCTAGTTACAATAAGGTAATTTATATTTTTTTAATCTGTTTAAAACGGAACAATTTTTTATAACTCCTTCACTTATAGTCGCACACTAGGAGTCCCTATGCCGTGGTTGCCATGGTTACATACATAGACAAGTACACACACACTCAGACGTAGAACAGAAATCTATAGTTATCATATAGACCTTAGTGTGGCCGGGGATCGAACCCGGTTCTTTGCGTGACGGACCGGTATAATGACCTCTGCGCCACATTGCTTTCAATCGGGCAAACAAGGACAAAGATACATTTTAAAACGATCATGAGAAACTTCAATTCGTTATTTGTGTAGATCAAAGAGAATATTCTTTAACATTTATTACTTCACTATAATTATTTTGCAGAAATTTCCCTTCGTTATCAAACTTCAGCAAGTTCTATTTACCGTCTTCAGAAGTCAGATTCAATAAACCCTAACATCTTTTATGTCTAACTCGGTGGAAATTCATTAAAGTACGGAGCTATTACAAGGCGCGCCAAGTTTCAGTCTCGGTTCACAAAAGAACAACTTGTACCTACTACTGTAACTTGTAGAGCCTTTGATAAGTTTCCGCTTTGTGTTACTACTTTAATTTTGTACTGAGATACAACATTATTGTACTCTGTTATATTCTTATTGTGTAAGAGTAAGAAACGGGCATGCGGCCCACCTGATGTTAAGTGGTCACTGCAGCCCATGGACAACCACGTCCAATCTCAAATAGAACAGTTATTTCCTGTTTGGTCCCATTTAAATTTGAAGAGAAAATACCATCCATCGTGGTGAAAATTTTTCGACAAAATCTGTGTTACATCCAGTTTGGAATTTGAATTGATTACTGTATAAATGAATATATAGATACAAACAGAAATACATTCGAAAGAAATGGGTATTTCTGAGGATAGAAAATATAATTTCTTTAAAGTCAAATTTTAAGCTAAAATTATGCTTAATTTATGAAGGAGCTTTGAACATCCAGTAATATTTTTATAATATATTTTTTTGTATTAGTTACTCGAACTGTTGAAATGTTCCATCTTTTATATCGGACAGAATTGTAATTACTCCTAATTTAATTCTTATCGCATGTAGGCAGCCCATAAGAAATAATTAATAACCAATTTGTATTCGATTAGGGCTCGTATCTACGTTGCTACTTGCAAAAACATGTTATCGTAGTCCAAGACTATTAGCCTGCATTGGTCACCCACTGCCCTAGTGACTGCATGTGACTGCATATTTTGATAGCAAATTAACTAAATGGGCAAGTTATTACGAGTTGAATATTTAGTTGGAAATGGAAACAAAGGCTAACTTACAAACTTAGCAATATACATATTGGCATATCTACACATTTTGTGAATTTTACAAAAGCTATAATCAAATAATGAAGTATGATTTTTTACAATAATATTGAATGTGTTATCTCATTACGTAAACTAGCGCTGTCCTTATCTCTAAATATTATAATATAAAACAAAGTCCCCCGTCGCGTCTGTCTGTTCAAAATAAACTCAAAAAGTAGTGAACGGATTTTCTCTCAGTTTTCAACAACAGGTAGAGTGATTCCTGAGGAAGTTTTTGGTGCATAATAACGTTTTTTTTTAATTGGGTGAGGAATTAAATGTAGTCATTCAGTCGTCGTTTGAAATAAAATAAAGTACACTTCATACGAGATATTTTTTAGTTCCCCGAAGTCGCAAATATATGTAT
The DNA here is from genome assembly GCA_018251015.1 of Phocides pigmalion okeechobee. Taxonomy (NCBI): domain Eukaryota; kingdom Metazoa; phylum Arthropoda; class Insecta; order Lepidoptera; family Hesperiidae; genus Phocides; species Phocides pigmalion. The sequence goes on from DWON01002133.1 coordinate 1,972, forward strand.
AATCGTAAATGTGTAAAGGGGGGAGAACTATAGTTCGACCGGATAAGTACCACCGGCGTCCTCATAATTCGCCGTAGAGCATTATTTATATCTCAGTTGGAGAGGTGCGGTTGCCCGCTACACTTTGAAGCGAGGCGACCATCTTAGTCCTCATGAGTAGCAACGTATCTACGTTCGAGTTCAGATAGGATTTCAGTCGTGTTTGTGTTTGTACGTGGATATCTATGGGCTGCAACTACTTAACGTTTGCTAGTCTTACCACATAAAAAAAAAACAATCCAGGTAGTCTCCAACAACATTGAAGGGAAGCTCAGTGGTACAATTTATTATACTACTGCAATGTACTGGACTGTGTCTTGGCTTTGTTCAAAGGATAGACATATCATCTCACGTTGAGTTTGGGTGTAGATTAAAACCGGTACCGTTATGCGCGCCGGCACCAGAGTACCACCTGCGGTAAACTTGTCCCAACTTAGCTAATTAACTCTCCACCTGCGCTATGCCGCATCTGTCGCTCAAGTTTAAGAACTTTTTATACAACCGCCAGAAAGAGGAAAGTTTTTAGGTGTATTTATGCCTTCTATTCTGTAGCGTTTGTCTCCTGTTTGGGTTACTGTACAGTTTAAACAGCTTGATGGATTGCCCAACTACTACAAGTATGTTTTTTAATGTCTGTTATACGAGTAGGTATATCGTCTATTCCTTGTCTTTTAAATTCAGTTATGACAGATATTCTTATTCTTTAGTTGTAGATAAGATATTTTTTGTTAATGAGGAAGAAATATATACAATGCGTTAATAAAATTCCCATAAAACTGGTTTTCTTTTTAAATACATTGAATATGGTCATTATTCTGTCAAAAGAAGTTATAACTTTATTTACTAAAATTACTCAATTACATTATTAAGAAGTCAACACTTCTCATATACATAACCTATGTACATAAATACGACTTCCTAGTATGTATTTTGTCAAAAATATTATAAAACGAAAGTGTGAAGCAACGACACGAGACACAAAACTACACGCGAATACGTACACGTAAACACGTCGCCCCAAAAGGAATCTTTCAAGTACAAAATTACTGACGTGTAGCTCCACAAGGGTTGTTTACACCCCTACGAAACCCTCGTTTTGCACGGACACAGGTAGATAGTTTCGAATTTGACTTGCGAAGTTGTAAAAGTGGGCAGGGTGAGGATTCCGTGTAGGTACCAAGTGGAAATTATCACGCAGGTTGTTGTAAGTTGTTAGTTTTTTATAGCTTAACGAGTTTTTACTCACTGTTGCCACGCCCGTTATGAATTCGCATAGCTTGACGTGTGGTGATAAATAATTGGGGAAATGAAGCAACGTGGGGTGCGGTCGTGAATTGGATGGACAACCACTAGTAGATAAATTTCAAGTTGCGCGTCTGATTCTTTCAGTTAAGACGAATTTAATGAACTTCATGGATTCGAAGCTAAAAAGCGTGCAAAAATATAAGTAAATAGACTCGAACGTGTAAATTTGATGGCGATCATCGGTAACAAATTAATCATTTTTAAAAAGAAATCGCAGGTTATAAATGTTAAAACTTTATGTGTATCAATTATTAATATACATAAAGTAATGTATGATGTACCGCTGTATATCGTGAGTGTTCATATATTAGTTCCTAAATTGATTTAAAACAAGGTATCTGAATAAATTTATCACAAAGCAGGTGATAAAATAAATATCAATGCCATATTCATATGAATTGATGAACGAGTCATACTAAGTAAAACTTGTACAAGTTTGAAATATAAGTAGGTACAAAAGCTCGATCAGTGCCTCGTCTTGCCGTAGTCCTTAGACGAGATAAATAGTCACGACTCGGCATTAATCATGGCCAGCCACGTTTTTCAGCGTTTTATCGTATACATATATTTTTTATCTATAGCTCCATCTCATTTCTTCCCATTATCCGCTCCCAGAGATCGAGATAATCGCCACGCCAAATTGGTTCTTTTGTTATTCCGTTGCCGGTTAAACTTTTTGTCAAAGGCCAAGAGCCAAACTGGTTGAAGCCACGCAAGTTAGGTATAAGGTTTAAGACAAAAACACTAGACTAACATGATGGATTAAGTCTTGAACAACACTGCAATTTGTAATTGTTATGTTTTAAAATATTTTAAACTTGCTTAAGAATTTTTATGAAATTAAATAGGAATGAGCATACTGTAGATCTGCTGGTAACCGATTACTGCTGCCTGCACATATTTATAACCAAAAGTTCATAAAAAGAATTGGGAAGTGTGGACGACAGATGCGTTCCTACTCCTAAAAGATGTTTGTCCTAGAGTAGAGCTATCTTTACAGTTAGCTTTGGGGTCAGTAACAACTATTCAAAAGCGACAGCAAATAAGGCTACATAGTCGAATTGTTAAAAAAAATAGTTAGTCCTTCGAGTCAGATTCAGAGTCGAAACTTCATGTAGGCTTAAATTTATCCTTGATGTTTGTCGCAAATAGCAGAAACAACATACTGATATTATAAGGGTAACCTTGAGCATATACTATAAGGTTAATCTTATAGTATGTTGTTTCTATAGCCATCGATCACTATTTCCTAAAGACTATATTATGTAAAAATTACAAAATCTTGTCGTTTTGTACTAGCTGTTTAGCTGCCTTTGAACAAAGTAGTTATTTCGAAATCACAGACAGATAACATAAAATTATCTATATATATGTATATTTTTAGATATGTATAGATGTCGATATTTATCGTTTAATGTATCTTTAGAATGCTTTATTCGTTTCGCCCAGTCACTTATTAGATCTAATGTACGCAATGACTAACTCGAAATGCCTAGCTTAGACATGGAGGTATTGTTGTGTTGCAACAGAGCCCAATTAACGGGTGACGGGTCACTGGCCTGGCAACTTGTGGTCTGCGGTCGCATTGAGCAACCATAGTGACAGTATTATGGTAGTGTTGCGTCCGTGCGGCCGTATCGCATGCGTTTGCGGCTTGCGATACACGCGTTTACGACTTGCGGCTTAGTGCTGTAAATAATTAAATTATGTTTTGTCGTAATTATCTTTAGTTAGCTAACGCTGTCATCAACGGTGTGGTTATAATGGATCAAAAACGCATGAACACCCAGACCCACAAAAAATAGGTTACTTCATAATAAAGTTTATTTGGCTGGCGATCGAACATAAAATTCGCTATGGGTCTCGATAGTCTTACTCTCTCAAAGTCGTGGATTTTATAAAATCAATTATACGAAAATATAAACATAAGTATAAAAATTATAGTTTATTTTATAATTACATCATTCTATTGTTTTCGGCCTCTATGCTGTCTTAGTGCGGATTGGTAGATTTTATGCAGAACTTTCAGGCATACAGGTTTCTCCCATAAATTTCTATCAATTTCCAAGAAACTCTTTTTTATCTTATTTGTAGTTCCAATTGTTATATGCATCTTCAAAGATATGCAAAAACAATGTCTTCTCCTTTAAAGAAAATACGATATACGACATTTTATTTTACATGAAAATAAAATTATCTCGAGAAATATTTTAGAACACACGTGCAAGGAAAATTAAAAAATTCATTTAGCAAAACTGTTACCCGTATGAGATTGCATGACCTTTTTTTTATTATAAAAGAATAAGAAACGGGCTTGCGGGCCACCTGATGTTAAGTGGTCACTGCAACCCATGGACAACCACGTCCAATCTCAAATAGAACAGAAGTCCTATTTAAGGATGGACGCGAATGCATTTCTGCTCTTGACGACTAAGATGGTCGCCGCCAATAATGTGTAACCGGCAACCACACCTCCCCAACCACACCCCCCAACTGAAACACAATACATGAAGAACATGTTGCTTTACGGCGGGTTATGAGGGTGGCGGTGGTGCCGCGCCGGGCGAGCTCTAACGGCTCTAACACCGCTTGAATCACACGTGCAAGGAAACTTAACTTGTATTCGTATGAGATTGCATTACATACGTCGGACATTGGATCACATTTCCCGAGAATATGTGAAGGGAAGAAAGAGGGAAGGAAGTTCCCGGCTAATTCGCTAGCGAGACAACAAAGGAATGACCACACCGATCTACAAACACTGCACGATTTGTTCGCAAGGTTGTCACTCACAACGTTTTAACCAATAATTTAATCATATATCTCGTATGTAATCGTATATATTATGTATATTTTACCCGAAACTTTAACTTATACGGCCTTCAAACTATGCGGTCATGAAACTATACGGGCGTATAAAAAATTTGATTTTTTATATGTTATTCAATTTTCTTGATAGATATCCTTGATCACAATTTTATTCATAAATATAGGGAAACTACTTTTTCAAAGACTTTGTAGTACATTCGATAACATGCAAACAGCTTTATTTACTATGTTGTGTCTACCGAAAATTAAGGGTTTTGCAACTACCCTTCGAGGCTTGAAACTCTCCAAATGTTGCACGTAATGCTAGGAGAACGGTGTGATCTTAAGTTTACCTCAGCATTATCCAACCTTTTTACTTAAAATTAAAATAATCAATTTGGCTGCTAAGTTTATTTAAACACTGATACTTGCAACTTCGTTTTAGTAACGTCCTGACTTAAAGTAAGCCTTCATTTTTACGATTACGTTCATTTCAATAGTAAGTAAGTCTAAAGATAAACACACATATCCGTAGAGTCGTGGTCAAATTACATTTCAATATTGGTATATAATACATTATTGTAGAATAGATTTTTCAAAATAATTATAAATATACTATTTGTCTCTTATGATTATAAAATTCCTACATATGAATTTCAATAGTTTCATATTTACAAGTATTTATCTAATGGTTCTCATAAGCGATGATAACGCCAACCAGAAATATAGGTCAGGCGGTACAAAGAATAGCGGGCAATTCCTCATAAAGTTGGAAATAAAAGAAAATTTTGCAATTCGCTTCAGAGACAACAAAGGGATGTTAAAAGACCATTTAGACGTCTGTCGACCGTGCGTAGCACGTGTACCCACTATTCCCAGGGTTGATTCTCCTTTGAACATTGCTCGACTCTGAACTTGGGAACGTTATAACATGTCTCAATAAGTAATGTCATTCGAAATAGCGGCTTTTTTAATTATATCTCGCTCACGCTTGTAGAAAACTGCTGTTTTTGTTTGTTTATTTTTTTTTTACAATCTATACACGTCGATAACATACGCTCCTGATATGTTATCCACTGTATTCCTAATGATAATACCCGAGAATATTCATATACCAAGCCAACAACGTGTTTTTGGACTGAGGAGGTACCATAATCACATACAAATCTAGCATGAAGCAAATTTTGCATTTAGGTGATAAGGTGTGATTACAGTTTGAAAAATCTCGATGTAATAAGTTAGTAGAATCTGCACGGAACAAGGAGACACCGCAACCACACAATATTTACGGCACTCAATATACACCCTGCGATAAGTATATATATATGAATTAGTTAAAATACTGCTATTTCAATATGTCGGCTATATATCATAATAGAATAGGGTGAAGAGTTTTTAATATTTTTAGAGAGATTTAATTAAATTTGGAGGTTGATTTTTTTTAAATAAATTAGTAAAGTGACAGCCCTTGTGCTCGTATTGATTGCATTACAACTCTTTGATCAGTAAAGATTCGTTCATGACTTTTTGTCTTGTGAAGCGCACCGGATTCGGTGCAACGTTTATTCATGCGTTTTCTTTTTATCCGGCTGCGAAGAGAGTAATGGTTTTTGAGTGTATATATGGCACCTTTAAAATGATAGAGACCTATTTCGAGATATGAAAACGTTGGGTTTCATTTCGAATTTGCGTATTTTCTATCCACGTATTGTTTTTTGTATTGGTAGATACTGATGGCGTCATATTGCTCGGACTGATATACAATAGAAAGAATCAGAATAGTCTACCATATAGCTCGGGCTAACGCTGCTGGCTGGCGGGATGATCTATTGTATATAGAGAGAACCATGATGGTCTACCACCAATACCACTACCAATATTAGGTCACCACCACGCTGTAAAAGATATAATGATTTGTAGTTAATCCGTTTGTTGTATGTTTTTAAATCGTCCATAAGGCTTCTAACAAGGTTTAACAATTACCATTTATCCGATAGCAACTGACATCGGAATAGCATGTCTTCCATAGCCCAGAAGCGCGCATTAAATTTTGTCACTACCGGTCACCCATCAAATTTATGGCCGCGACTGACGTTGCTTAACTTTTTCGATCATTAACTATCTACCGCGGCGCTGTACACCCTATTGCAAACTATAAATCATAATTATACTCGGAGGGAACGTGTACCAGTAGAGGCATAAGTGAATTACGCGATAAAATCAATACTTTAAATGGGTTCGAGTCTTGTATACGCATTAGGCACCCTTTTGGCACGATACGGGTGCTAGTATTTCATGGATTTGTGGCGAGGTGTGAGACATTTTATGAATATTTTATTTTAGGGCTAATTAATGTATTTTGTACTAGCCTTAACCTTGGCGGTCCTGCGACAAATTTTTTCTTGATAGATTTTTTGTGTTTCTCAGTGCATCTGTGCGCCCAAATCTCAGAAATGATTTAACAGATTTAACTTCACAGTTAGTTTTATGTGTAAAAACGTGACAATCTAAGTCCACGTGAACCTTTGTTCAACACTTTTATTGATAGCAGCTAGTTTGGAATAAAATCAAAAAAGAAGGACAAGTAGAAATAAAATTAAAAAAAAAGAATAGTAATATTTTTAAGGATTAAATTAATATTTATGTATGTATTGTATGTTGAAGTTTGTGATGAACCACATAATGTAACGCCCACATCGTTCTGTCACGGAAAAGATTCGAGTTTTGATCTCCGGCCAGGTACACATTTACGTAAAGTATTTATATTCTGTTCTGGGTCCGGGTGTTTATGACTTTTACTAGGTTGGAGAAGCGGGCGGGGAGGTACCACCGCCGCCCTCATAATCCGCCGTAGAGCATTAGTTGTGTTTCGGTTGTACAGGAGCGGTTGCCGGCTACACTTTGAAGCGAGGCGACCATGTTAGTCCTCAGGAGTAGCAATGTATCTACATTCGAGCTTAGATAGGATTTTAGTCGTGTTTGTGGTTATTCGTAGATGTGTGGGCTGCGACTACTTAACGTCAGGTGGTTTACATGCTCGTTTTCTATTCTTCTCACATAAAAAATGTCTTTGCGAAAAACTATGGCTATGACACAGTCCCAGTGTAGAACAGCGAGCGTAGAAACCGTTATTTATGTACATAAATAAACATTAAACCGAAACTACTCGTAAAATGTAATAGGAAATGCGGTGGTTGTGTTTACCTTGAAACTGAGATTGAAAAAGTTCTAGTAGCATTGTAACTGGAAACCTGACCAGTAACACAGTTCAAAGTCTTCAAAGAGACATAAAGTCGTTACATAGACAACGGATTGAATCAAACTTTGTGCATCTGTGCATGATTTTACGACAGAGTAACAAAATGTATTTGTCGGGGGCAGATCTGAAAGTTGTAAACAGATAAAGTTATAGTCCGCGTGTGGTGTGTGCATCGGACGACATCACCTGATTGCCCCACCTGCATATTTCCTTTTACCTGTAATTCTTATAAAAAGGGACGGTGGATCTAGCTCGTTACGCATTATATTCGGATGCGTCGCGGTAGACGGACGGCTTGTTTCAATAGACTATACTAGTCCTTTCAATTGTCATTTAGCAATATAATTGCTATTATGATTGTAACACTAGATTGCCGTAATAGTTTAATTGAATAAGTCGCTGAACTTTATATTTGGTTATATCCCTGCAGTATCGCTTCCGATGCCCGAAACGCACCCTATACAAATATACTTTATTGTATACCAAGAAAGAAAATACATAAAGTTAATAAGAATAAAAAAACAAAGTGTAAACAAAAGGCGGTCTTATCGCTGTTAGCGATCTCTTCCTTTAGGTTAAAAGAATAAAGAGATGTGGAGGGGGCGAAGGTACTTTGCATAGTTTATTAAACCATACATATATAACAAAAAAAAAAGATATCATTGTATTATATATATTATTATTTAATTAGAGATCCGGCCCATTGCACGTTTGCATTTACGACATCGCATTACAAATCTTTAAAATTCTCGGCTTGAATTTACTATAATATGCATGTGTTATACATATAAACCATCCTTTTGAATCACTCTATCTATTGATGGGAACCGCATTAAAATCTGTTGCGTAGTTTAAAAGATCTAAGTGTACATACGGCGGGAACCGATAATGTTTTACACTATGTAAAGATAATTACATAGTATGTCGCAGAAGTCGATGTCCTTCAATTCTTATTTTGCGTTCTTAGAAGTGGGAGTTCCTAAATTTCTTTCTTAGTGTTCATTCCTTATATAAATATCATGTCTGTAATTTTTTCACATATTTTGAAAGTAAGTTTTATGATCTAGTTTCTGTTAATATCTAATAATACATACACACGTATCATTAGGTAGACATGTATAGGATGAATTACCAATGAATACGTAAGTATTGATTTAAAATAAATACTCAGATTGGTCAAAGTATATTGCAAGTGCAAACGATGCGATAATATTACGACAGTCGTGCGTAAACTCTACAATAACATCTTTGTTTCCGGCGCACGTCGCGTCGTCACGTGGGTCACGTGCACCCAAGTGCACGGACACAATCCTACGTTTCATCATTTATTATCCCTGCTATTATATAAAAGTATTGAAAATGATAAAACTATAGCTTGAATTGGGCGGTTCCAACGTCACTCCGTGAAGAAACTTTTTGTTTCCGTTGAAGTGGTGTGATGGCTGGTTAGAAACGAGGCGACGAAAGAATGAAATTGCTTTTTTCTTTCCTTTATATAAATTTTCTTTCTGCCTGCGTACGATTGCTTTAAAGGCCGGCAGTCTAGTTTGTCCTTTTGTAGTAGATCTAGTTTGACCTTTGCGGTCAAACTACAGTTCAACCCTTTTTTTAATTTCCAAAACTTCTTGTTTTAGTGCTCACTTACGCTTATTAAGAACAATGTATGGAACATTCTAGTGTTCTAGGTTCAGCTGTTTCGGCTGTACCTTGATCTCTGGCTCAGTCCGTCACCTTCCCCTTTTGTATCTTAAAATAACATCAAAGATATTTGTATCTTTCACAAAAGTTTTATTAATGTCTTCTTGTCAAACTTATGGTGAACCTATCGATGATTCACAAAACTATTGATCAATAAAGGAAATAAGAAAGATGCTTACAATAACATAAACGTGGTCATTAAACTCTGTCCTTGTCGGGAGCAGGTCGTGATCGTATCGCCAATAAAAAGCTCATAGAAATAATTCAAAGTGTTCTTTGTTAATCAGTTGTATCGCGTGATTCATGATTTAATAAAAGGGAAACATTTATTAATTTTCTGAATTCATCATGTTGAAAGAATACAAGTTAGGGGTATTTTTGTAAAATTGTTGTATTTATTTATGGTATAAATGTATTGTATTGTATTAATTACTTGTTTTAAACAATAACGAATAAAAATTATAAATCTAAGTAATTATTTAAATAAAATCCTAACCTAAACAATCAACAGGGAGTCTTCTCGTGCGGCATGATGCTAAGAACGTTGGCTACATTCCTGCGCCGAATAGCGATCGTAATTCTCTGCGTGAGATATGAACCAGCCCTCTAGTCTCCAGCAGCATCGATGAAACGTAGGACGAATTTATAGTGTTTTAAAAAAACAGCACAACTATTATAGGGGAAAAAGTTCTACTACATTTGATTAAAGGCTCATGATAGTTCTACGTGGTTCATGCCTAGTGTTATTCTTAAACATTAAACATGAAATGTTGCTGCAAATTAAATGCAAATAAAACAGTTTCACGTGTAATTTTAATTACCAAATTGGCTTTTGTTTGTGAAATACCCAGAACTTTCATAGGTGTTAATGCGAGAGTGAACAAGTTTCTCCACTTTTGACACTTTGTAAAGCTTTTATTTCAACATTAAGTGTTTTGAAGAGATGAAAGTATGAATACTGGTTTTATTTTAATGCTGCATATAGATTTTGTAAGAAAATTAAATTATTTTAAATAAAATTTAGTATGACATTAATGTTATGGTCTGAAGTGAAGTGTTGTTATACATAAAATGTACCAACTTAATCTTCAACGGCAATAATTTATTATAGATACATTCTGTTCGGTTTATTAACATTGAATTATCTTAGATTTGTTTCGAATGTAGTTTTATATTTAGACTGACTTTTAATTTGCTTAAAAGATTTCTTATAAATACATTTGACTTTGTTCAAATTTTTTTTTATATGAGAAGAGTGGCAAACGAGCATGCAAACCACGTGATGTTAAGTAGTCGCAGCCCATAAACATCTATGTAGAATTACAAATATGACTAAAATCCTATCTGAACTCGAACATAGATGAGTTGCTACTGCTGAGGACTTAGATGGTCACCTCGCTTTAAAGTGTAGACAGCAACCGCAACTGTCGAACCGAAATACAAGTAACGCTTTGCGGCGTATTATGAGGACGGCGGTGGTACCTCCTCGGTCGAACCCACCTCCCACCTTAAACTTACACGCAACATTCAAGACAATTTTTTTTTTATATAACGGACTTTTCCAAAACTGCCTAGTTCTTTGGGGTTAATTGAAAATTGGTAAATAAAATTTGGTAAAACCTTTAACAGCCTTCCAGGGCATGTAGGAAAAGATTTACGATCTCTAATAAAGTTCAGTTTAATTTTGCTTACTACACATTATTTAATCATGAAAGCGTTTGATTTTAAACGAATATCACCGCGGAATTTATACATTTTGCTACCAGTTGCATGGCTCGTGGTCACGGCTAATGTAGGAGTTAAAACTATAGTTTGACCGGATAGATACGTGCCGACCCCATAAACCATTGTGAAGCAACTTTTGTGTTTTTGTGAGGTGTGGTTGCTACTTAGAAACGAGGCGACCATCTTAATCCATTAGTTATAACGCATCTACGTACATTCTCAGAGAGGACTTTAGTCGCGTCTGACGTCAGTGGTCTGATGTCCACGGGTTGCAGCGACTACTTATCATCAAGAATACACACACACAGCACTTTTACTTAAATCAAGAGTTGCAATGCATCTACGAACAATCTCAGAGAGGACTTCGATCGCGTCGATGGTAGATGTCCGGGTTGCAGCGTCTAATTTAGATGTTTTGCACACTCACTTGGCACTCTTGTTACTTAAAGAAAAAAGGTTACAAAGAACTATCCCATCTGTTCAATAATTCTCTCAACCTCCCTTCCCAATGAGTATGAGGCATAATTTATTAGTCACAAGCGCTCGCCCCCTCGTAAATGTAATTGGGGAGAACTGTCGGCATCGTTAAAACGTAGAGAATCTCCTGAAAAGCATATTCCCACGGGATAGTACATGGATGTACATGTGGTGTGAGAATCAGGAACCGAGTTCACATTGTTTGTAGTTAACTATAAATATTTGTACTTTTTTATGTGAGATAATTAGCAAAAGAGCATGCCAATCACCTGATATTAAGTAGCCCATAAACATCCACGTACAACCACAAACACGACTGAAATCCTTTCAGAGCTCGAAAGTTTCAAAGTGTAGCTGGCAACTGCAACTTTGCAACCGAAATTTTAGTAACGCCTTACGGTGGATTATGAACTTTGGTAAATGGTACCTTCCCGGTCGAACTATAGTTCTCCCACCTTAACGTAAAAACCGTAAGGAAATGGGCATACCTGGACATACATTTCCAAAGATTTTTAAATTTTCAAAGATATGTAAAGTTTACCAATCTATACTTCAACAGCGTGATGGACTGTACCTTAACCCCCACTCTTGGCGCAAACATTTGCCCAGAAAGTAGAAAATTATGCTTTGATGTATTTTTACTATGTAATAGGTACTAACGATTTACTATTTTAAAAAGCCGATATTTTGACCCATTTGTATGGCTACATTCTACCCTACCACCTTGAGTATTGTTTAATGGGTAAAACAATATCGACCGCCGAAACACAAGCGCTTTCACAATCCGCCGTAAGGCATCCTTATGTTTCGCTTGAAGCCATGAACTCGTCTACCGAATCGCACGTAATCTTCACCCTAGAAATGGCTGCGACTTAGGTCCTGTTTGATGTTGGATGTCAATATCCATGGTTTAAAGTTTCCACTCAATATCAGCTTACACACTTGTTTGTTAACACATAAACACTAAGTCCCATTCACTCGGTCCCATACAATCGGTTTCTCCCCATCACTGTACCCACAACACATAAATAACTTGAATTAACATTTAAAGCAAATACAAATTTGTATTTGGTATCCATAAAACGATTGGAATTAATCGAATGCAATCCATTGAATAAATTGCTAAATCGAATTACGAACACTCATTAACGACCACGCAAGAGTGATCAGCGCACCGCTCAGTAATAAAACATACCACAAAGGAATAATCGAATTCTATCATACTATAGAAGAAACAGATAGACCTTGTAATGTAAATATAGCTTAACTTACTTATTTTTTTAGTTTTTATTGCATACAAAGACACAGTTCATTGTGCAACTCACTATAAATGGTGATAGTCTAAAGTTAACATTCCAGGCTTTCACACGGAGGTCCAGGGTGTGCATACCTGGCACCTGCAGCCATACAGTTCTCCATGAAATCCTCCAAGATATGTCTTAGTTCCCAGTCTGCAAAAAATATGCCAAATTTGGTCAAGCCATTATTATTCTTAGAGGAGACTCGTATCCAACTGTAGATTAGTATTGGGTCATTGATGTTCCACTTGGCTGCAGCATCTAAGATTTTATCCCCTCCCCCCTCCCTTAACATCTATATTTTTTAATGTTACAGTAGGAGTAAAACATGCAGCCCACGAACTTCCACATTAAACCTGAAATAGAACTGAAGTTGTCCGTTCACAGATGCGTTGCTACTTCTGAGAAGTAGGACCACTTCGCTTATAAGTGTAACCCGCATCATATAACTAATCGCGCTAAATTTGTAAAAGTGCTAAAATATATTTATTCGAATCTTGTTTTTCGGTGGAAAAGTGTGGTTGCTCACTTACGCATTTGACGGCTAGATTAGTTCACGGGAATAAGAATCATCTTTAATTGATTTAAGGTGGGATTCATGATCCACATGAAGTTTCATTACCATGAAGGTGACTGCAGCCTCTTTCGTACCTTAATTTCATAATAAAAAAACACCCAAATTGCCAAAAAACAACAATAATATTATTAAACTACGATGACGATGGTGAAGATAGGGAAAACGAAGTCCCATTTTGAGGACATCGACTGGGAAAATTATTATTAATTCTATTCATTGGTATATGTTTGTGGTAGAAATGCGTATATACGACCATATTAAAGATTATTTGTTCAACAACAATGAAGCAGGAAACAAATAGAACATTAAAATAAGTAATAAACTCGTTAAGAAATGAAAATGAGTCATAAGTCCGAATGAATTACATTTTCAAACAAAGACACCAGAGGCGTGCTAAATATAATACTTAATGACTGGGATGGAGGGTGACACATTGTCCTTTGTCACAATAGAGAGGTCTGTTCAAACACCCTTTGAAGCGATACAAATGTCCACTGTATGTAATGCTACTACAATAGGGGATGATATCCAACAAGGGCGTTATTGGTTTTGTCAGGGTATATTAATAAACTGTTTTGTGTGGGCAAAACGGTAAGGCTTTGTGACGAAGGTTTAATGAGATATAATAATAAGACTCGTACGGTATATTTTTAAGCAGAGGCGCTAAATGTTTTCATGTAAATAGGCAGACAGATATGGACTTATACGTTTTCAAGGTGAAAGAACTTGTGTTTCGGTTGGAGAGGTGAGGTTGCTGTCTACACTTTGAAGTTATCGACTGTACGTGCAAGTCTATGACTGCGACTACTTAACATTAAGTGGTTTGCATACTCGTTTACTACTTTTCTCACATAAAAAAGACACATGTCCAGGCAGTATTAAGACGGACAGATGGATGAGTAATGGTACTTTAATTTTATAACAACACACTCTAAATTCTATTCAAAGTGTACCGGGCTATACATAATTATAAAGTAAATTTACGCTAATAATTGAGAATTGTCTTTAAAATTGACCAAAACGTTCGGTGCGAAGGACAATTTTGTTTACAATGTATTGTTGTAATAATATACTGTAATCTAGCTTGAACATTATTTCTATGAGTCAAAACAGTTTTACCATAATGCTTGAATAAAAATACAACGCTGATGATGCCATCGTAATTATATTTTATTTAATCAAAGTATATAAATGTTAAAAGCCACGTTTTGTTTGATTTTTTATTGAGTAACATCACGTCATGCCCTACCACCGTGGGATAGAACAGTATCTCTTTATCCAATCTTAATTACATCGAGCAGTGCATAATGAGTAAGATCGTTGTAAAACCAAAGGAAACGGACATATGAAATGACACTCATAAATAATGTAGCGTCTATTCTATTGACGGCTTTATTGTTGTCTATCATATAACAACCTACAAATTATGTAAAGGCATAATTAACTTTGGCCGTAGCTTTAGCTTTATTAGAACAAAAAAGTTATTTTTATTACTTTGATCCTTGTTGTCCTATGGACCTATTGATCCTTAAAATTACACTAAAAAGTCTATCATGAAATGATTTAGTTATATAGAAATTGACATTAAACATATCCATGTTTATAGCATAAGGAAATATTATGAGCTAATAAAAGTTAATAATTGACAACTATAACAATTAAAAAGTTCATTAAAGCAGTTGTATTCGTATATTTGGAATCATTTCGAATTTCGAAAAGGGGATACATTGTAAGAACCTTTCAAGATTCGAGCGGAGAAGTGTCACCACCCATATCTGGGTTGAAGACTTCATTGCGGTTCATTGGAAAGCATGCTTCCATAAAACCTTATAAGGCATACTAAAAATAATGTGCTTATTCTTGAAGAAGTTAAAAAACGGCTACTTAGGAAACAGAGACTCGTCCTAGAAAAGACGTTAATCAACACAGATTGCCAAGCAATCCAGTCAGAACGCGACGTTTGTACTGGCGCACTCTTGGCGCGTTTCCAGCGGCCTTTGTTTGCCTGTCTGACGCTTTGTCTGCGGCTTTGTTCGCACAAGGACGCACATGCACTGAATCATGCATAATATTTCGTCCCATAAGCTGACAAAACTCTTCATAAAACATTCGGTTGCTCAACAAACGATCTACTGACTGAATATGTGTATTTAAAAGTTGATATGTGCGTGACAACTTGTCCATGAAAATGAAATGTCCATAAAATCCGATATCTCAAATCTCAATATGATTTGGAATTGTTTTTCCAGTTAAACTAACAAAGTCTAAGGTAGGACACAATTTTAATGGCTTATTTTAATTTTTAGAAACTCACACAATTATTAATTTACAACTAAAGACATAAATGAGATATTAATTTGGAAAACCAGATAACATTTTTCAATAACTTAGTATACTAGTATCAGTATATCAATGTTTAATATTACCTCAGTTACATTGTGCTTAAATCAACTTGTTCAAGTACGTCATATTGTAATGTAAAAATTGATCGTCTATCTAAAATGAGAAACGAATAATTAAAATCTGTTTTCGGAGACAGTTACAAGGTTGTTATTATCATAAATAAATAATAAATCATGATATGCTTTCGATATGCTGCTAATCTTGTTTCGTCACCGTTTACTAACATTTTACATAACTTCAAAATATTACAACAGTTCATCATATATATGCTTAAGACATCCATAATCTAGTGCCGATTTGTTATCATAACTTCCTCTCGTGTTTCGTTATAAGCATTCATTTCATAAACAACATTGTATCAAGTTTACTTGTAACTCTATAATTTTATGAATGTACTATTCGCTGCAATATTCTACAATGTTTCCATGCAGTGCCAATAAAACCGCAACATTTCCCGGAGGAGATCGGAGGGCTCGTAAGAACTGCGAATGGCTATTAGGCGATAAATCGCCTGAAAGTGCAATAAAGGGCGATCGTGCTGAAAATACCGCCGTGTCTTTGTTATGGTAGTGGCGTAGACACCCGCTATTCTATTAGGACTTAATCAGGTACCTGTTGCTAAGCCCAGCTTTGCAAGACGCTCCATAATGTCAAGTAAATTTTGTTAGTTTGGGCTTTTCATACCATTGCCGTTGAAGACCTTGAATATTTTAGCATCTCTTAGAAAATCAAATTTTATTCATCCTGTTAACATTGCTAATGACTAACTACAACGTATGAATTGAAAAGCATACTTGGTGAATTAAAACTATACTTACTCCATTCTTCGTGCTATATACCGGATAATCACGATTAACGATTTTTGATTTTTGATTGTCGATATTTCGAACCAGTTGCATGGTTCGTGGTCACGGCGTAACTCTGCTGCGGTGTATTTTGAAATATCGGCAATCAAAAATATTAAATCGTTAATCGTGACTAAGTACATAACAAAATGTATAATTTCCGCGATAATATTTGTTTAAAATCATATGCTTCATTGTACTGAAGAATATGAAACTTTTAAAACTTAATAAATTACACACCCTTAAAAATATAATTTATGTTTTATAACGATGATTTATAACACGTTTAACATGATAATTAATTTGAAATATAACAACTTATAGGAATACGAGTAGGGACCACCGGAGAGAGGCCGGAATCTAACTCATAATTCTAATCATAAAATAGTCTATAAAGTCGGTTATCTTAGTATAATTATTTTAATCATTACTCAGTTCCAAGATAATAAAGCCTATACGACGGCAGGAACTATGCATATAAAATTGAAGTATATTAAATCAATAGGCAAAAACACAGGAAGAAATAAGTGAACAACATTTCACTTTAATATAGAAGTAGAGACCATAAACATTCACCAATATGAAAAAAACTATTTTATAGTTAAGATATTTACGCTAAGTACCATTGTCTCCGAGAATCTTTGTAACATGACGCATGCATGTTGCATTTCCAAGTCAATAAGTAAAACTGGGTCGAATGAAGAATTTAAATTGGAGTGGACGCCATGCTACGGTTAATTTCGAAGACTTTCGAAATGTATGTCCGCACTTGTTTACGTACGAGTAATAATACGTATTTTGCGAACTCAATCCGATTGTAATGTGCGTTAGAAATGAGAAAACTAAACTTTATTAAGTCACAGGGTGGTAGAAATACAATTCTACTCTCGTTGGTCTCAAAAAACAAATAAGTAACACTTGGATTTCGGTTGAAGAAGTTCGGTTGCCGGCTACCATTGCTAACGAGCCGACAAACTTAGTCCTCAGGAGTAGCAACGCATGTATTTGCGAGCTCAGATAGAACTTCAGTCCTCTATGAAGTAGTATGGATGCCCAATTGCGGCAGCAACTTCTTAAAATCAAAAACAAAATTTAAAATGTGCTCTTTAAAAATTGCTTGCTATTGGTGTTTTTGCAAAAAGGGATGATCACATTAAGTTAATATAAAACGCGACACTCAAATGAAAGTATGTTATGTAGCACAATACATTATTGTCCAGAAGAAAGCTTTGTAACGTCAGATTCGATATTACGCAAAGGGCAGAAAATAAATCCTGTATTGTCACTTGTGTCGCAGTCTGTTATGTGTTTGTGGCGTGACCCGAATGGCTTCGTCGGTTGTTCCGCAAAGGGACGTTAAATCTCTTGCTCGGATTGTCATACTGCCTATATCATGATGTAATAACTGATAACGTTGTGTTAAGTCCACGTGAAGAATATTTCCTCTATCTTTGTTCACGTATCCCATATTGGGACTACTCACACGTGGATTGTTTTGGTCCCAAACTAGGCAAAGATTGCAGTGACCAGAAAACTTATAAACATATACAAATGTTTTAAATACACGTTTAATTTGATAAATTGCAGACAGACACATAATTACTAAGTCCATCACAGGAATATTTGTCCTATGTGGGAAAAGAACTCACCTTTGGCTTTAGCAATCAGTTAAGATCAAGAGGAGAGTTAGTCAGACTGATATTGTCATATTCTTCATTATTTTGAGATTTATTTATTGATATCAACATTTCTAAATTAGTTCGATGTTTCAAACTGGAGCATCTGTAATCTATATATTCAATTAAATGTTTTTATTTAATTTTTTGAATTGAAATATGTCATTGCGAGCTTTTACAAACACGCACTGTTGTTCGTGTTTTTTGTATGTTCCGATTACTTTACGACGTCTTATGAAAAGTATATAAAGCTTTACCGAAGGCTTACATGGATTTTTGTGTTCGTTTCTAAAAAAATATTCTTTTCGTCTTAAAAAATAGAGCTCAGACGCTCAAACACTTCGCTCAAACAATTTTATTAACTTAATTAATTCACTTTAAATTCCATCGTTCATGAATGAAGAAGCAATTTTCTTCAGCATTTTTAAATATGGTAATGTCTTGTAGACGATCTAAAATTTTCCTTCCAGACATTTTTGCACCAGACTTGCAAGTTCAATCGCAGTATATATTCCGTGAAATAAGCAGTTTTTACAGCATTAGTCACCCGGCTCCAGACGGGCGCGGGTTCAATCCCGGCTGTAGACCGGGTGCCAGACGGAATATTTAGTGGTCTAGACTCTAGACGGGACAGCTTGAAGGGATAAACTTTTACCTTCATAATTCATTGTACAATCTGTATCGGGTACTCTACGGAAATGCATAGGACAGCTGTATCGTTTGTATAGTTTCGAGTTTTACGATCGGATCGTATCTTTTTATAGTGCTCATGTTTATTTATGATGAACACAACGCAAATGATATATTTATTGAGGATTTTTATAGTAGTACTTTAATAGATCGTTCAACAAGGGAAATACTACCGCGCGCATAATCTGCCCCGGTAACTTGTGTTTCGATTCAATAGGTATGGGTGCTGAGTAGGTCCAAGAGATACAACCATTTAATACTACTGGCCTGCACGGTTGTTACCTACTCTTCTATAATAAAAAGGTCTCAGAGCTACCTATGAATTACTTCGTTAGAATTTCAGTTCTATTTGTAGGGGTTGTAAAAGAAATAAAAAACGAGAATCTGTAATTTCTTTTTCATGACTTTTTCATAATAAAATGTAAAACACAAACCTTTTGACCTTATTTATTACAGTCCATTAAAACTACTTTCAGGTGTTCTGAAAACTGGTGACTTGTTCGGAATATATATAGATTTTCTGTCTTTCTGTTTGTGCGAGCTAATTTTAGTGACGCAAAGTCGCAAAGATATAAAACTTCAGGAAGTTACATTGTAAATTTTATATATCAAAATATTTAAGGTTTACTTGTAAATGTTGAACAGTACAGGGTGCACATCGTATACAGTATACGGACAGTTTTGCTCGCAAACTAACTTTTTAAGCCATTTCTATTCTTGCTAGACCGCTTCGCCGAGGCTTCTATTATGCAAGAAAATTTTATAGCTGTCGTAAACAATTCTGCTGCTTCTATTGCAGTACAGGCAGTCAAGGTCGGGGCCGCGATCATAGATGAAGCTGACACGCGATATTAACCTTTGGA
>DWON01002134.1:0-21634 GCA_018251015.1 Phocides pigmalion okeechobee
GAAACATCATAAATGAAGACTGTATAATAATATAAGGGAACGTAATAAGAGAATGGACATAATAGGAGAAGGGAGAATAATAAGAGAAGATAACGTTAAAGAGAAAGCAACATACTTATCGGCGCAATCTTTTAGATAACTTTATGCAACTTTGAGATATTTAGGTTTCCTCGCAATGTTTTCCTTTATCTATGTGATAGCAATTAACGCACATAACTTCTAGAAATAAAAGGTTCCAAAGTGAACAGAGATCGTAGCCCTAAAACCCCTCTCACTGCCTCAACTTCTGCAGCGCCCTCCACCGGCCCGCTTACGCCCATGCGTTTCTAAGATTGCAATCTTACTGCTAAACTATTATTGGTTACTTATAACTATTTTAACACTGAATGCGGCTCATATCATCGAGTCAGGATTGCGGGAGGCGGAACTAAACTGGAGCTCTTCTCTAAACTGTAGATGCGCTGACAATTTACACAAATATTTTATTGTTTAGCATCAGTGCAGCATCTATGAATACACAGACGTAATGCCCGCAGTCTTGTAACGGCAACGTAAACACAGCACTTGTATTCGCCCGTAGTCCATATAGATTTGTACGTACAACAGGTGTGTACAGCCGCAAGCGCATTGCGCCGTGTACATAGCAATGTTGTACTCCGCAGGGAAAGTGTTAATGCTTGTTAATCTGTTTTGTGTTGTGTTGTGTGTGTTGAGTTATGTGTTGAGTTATCTCTATTTTTCAGTGTTGCTGGCGCTCAGTCCGCGGAGAGATCTATCACGAAGCCCTGGAAACAAGAGAAGAGACACGCTAACAAAAATAAGAGGGAGAAACTTAGAAGAGTTTACGCGCATTTAGATGAACATTAAATGGCTTTCCATTTAGAAATAGTCGTAGTTTTATTAAACGAAATCAATTTATGTATGTTGTGGAACAAGTTCGATAGGGGAGGTACCACCGCAGGCCTCATGTACCGCTGTGACGCAACTGTTGTGATCCGGTTGGAGCCGGCTGCCGGCTACATTTAGGACATTAGTTCTTAGTCCTCAGCAGTAGCAGTGTTAACTTAGCTTAGATAGGAATTCGTCTGTGTCCATGGTTGTGTGTGTTACATCAAGTGGTCTGTACAATGCAATAAAAACATATTTTATATTATATATATAGTTAACATATGCCTGTATATGTTACTTTGTTGATGTTTAAAAGTGATTTGAAAGTGAGTCAACGCACTGCCAAAACCGTTAAAACAACAATCCTGAAATTTTGCACGTAGGTTATTTTTATAGCGTGAATGTGCACTGAGAATGTAGCATTGGATGTTATGAAACTTAAGGGTGATCCTAAGGGGGTGAAATAAGGATTAAAAGTTTGTATGAACATATTGTTATATCGACTTCTGCGTGAAAAAAACCGCAGGCGAAAGCTTAACATAAATTCGTTTAACATAATAATCTAGTTTAACATAAATTCATAATATTTACTTGTGCTTCAAATGTGACTTAAAATTTGATGTACTGTGATTATAAATGTAACGCTTAAAATCTTTTTCCCAATATTATTACGTTATATTTAAATATTTTTAGTTAACATTTTAACTGTTACGCACTTTTATACTAGTAAGCGTTGGGGGCGGCGGCACTAGACTGAAGATATCTCTCTAGACTGGAGAAACGCCAACGATCCACATCGTGTTTAGCCCCATACACGGATGCGCGTCGACGAATACAAAAGCCGTTCGCCCGTAGTCTTGACCGCAGTGAATACAACAGTTCTGTTTTCAGCACTTAAAGTGTTGATACCATTTTATACTTATATTGTATAACTATTCAAGCAGATTAAGCCTAAGGCTATTTATACATAATATAAGCTTTTCCAAAAGTGTATCCTTTTACGACTAAGTATTCATTCATTTATATGAAATACAAACAAAATCATGAGATAAGAACAAAATTAGGTAAGATCCAAACTTTATACTTTGTTAGCCATTGAGATAAACTTTTTCAATTGTTTACAGAAATAAATCTGTTATTGTAATTATGTCTTGTATTTTTTATAAAATGTGCACTTCCTCATTTTCATTTCATTGTTGAGTTGGTAAAAACTTCCCGGTTCGTCCAGGGTGTCTTCCCCACTCCAATTTCTAGCGTAAAGAAAACTACAGTTGGACTGGTAAGGAATCAAAGCCATCTTACTTTATCTAACGTAAGATTTACTTTTAGACAGAAGTAAGACAGACGTGAACGTAAGATTTACTTCTAGACAGAAGTAAGACAGACGTGACGTAAGATATACTTTTAGACAGAAGTAAGACAGACGTGACGTAAGACATACTTTTAGGCAGAAGTAAGACAGACATAACGTAAGATTTACTTTTAGACAGAAGTAAATCTTACGTTTGTTTTGGTATGTTTGCCGGCTTACTTATATATGAAGCGACTATATTAGTCTTCAGGAGTCAAATCATGTTCCCTTCCGTTAAAATACTTGATAATTAAATTCTACATACACTTCATAATTTATAAAAAAACATATATACCAAATACCAGTTATATATTGTAGGCGACACACTAGTTGTACTTTATATTATACAGAGTCAAAATAATATATGCATTTTAAAAGTAGAAATAAAAAAATCAATCTCGCGTCGACGTATATTTTGTTATTCCATTTTCTGCGTACTATTTTTCGCTACATTAATAAACAAGAAAACTGCGAAAACCGGTGTTAATTATTTATAACTAGCCAAACCTCTCACGTCCCTTCTTAGAAAAGACGTACAATTTAGTTTGCATAACGAACAACATTTGGCGTTTGAATCCTTGTAAAATAAATCCTGCCAACGCCGTCCATCGCTACCGTCGTCTGTTGAAAACGGCAACAGGCAACTGATGATGCGCCTGGGATTGTTGGAGGTGAGGATAGACGGAAGGCTTCCTCTCACTGCCAGTGAGATGAAGGAGCAGTAGGCTTTGACGCGCTGTCATTTCCAAATTGATACTTGGGACTCTGGTTACTAAACATGATCGTCCGTAGCAAAATAAGCCAGGGACTCCAGGGGACAAGATATTTGTGCTCTAGTCCCTGTAGAGTCCTGGCTTTTGTTTTTTTTTATTATTTTCCTTGTAAATTTTATGTTTTTTCTTTCCATAAGAACCTTCCTTGTGCCTTGAAAAAACATTAAAAATATCAGTCTAATTGGTCGAGCCGTTCCTTAGTTTTTCGCTTAGTAACACATTTAGCTATTCATTTTTATATATATAAATTTTACCATAGCAGTCGGTGAGTGTTTTATGCGTTACGCATACCCTAAAAATTATTATGTGAGTCCCGGAACCTCATCTCTTCAACGCCAATTTCATTTCTAGATTACATTGTAAAAAGTTTTTTTTACGTTAAAAGAGTAACAAATGAGCATGTAGGCCATGTGACGTTAAATAATCTCTACAATCTATGAACATTACGTCCAACATGAAACAAGACGAGTCCTGTCTGACGCGCATAGATGCGTTGTTATTACTGATGAGGGCGACGTAGTATCTCCTCCGTCAAACTATAATTCAACTACCTGTTGACGCTATGCCCTACGTTACGTTACGTACCCTACCCTACAAAATCTATCTTTCATCTGTACGGGGTCATTTTGAAAGTTAAAAACTAATCTGGACGGAACAACTATCGAAATAATCTTCGAAATAATAAAGAGAATCTTCCAGGCAGTGGAAAGAACAATTTACGCTGAAAATACCCAGAATGTTAGCTCTTTTGTTGTACATTCATAAAATTTTACATATTTTCTTTATATATCAAGCACTAACTGTTTAATGCTATGATAATCCTTTGAAATCTGTTATTATTACAAGCTTCACACAAATCCCATAAACTATCAAATTTATGCAGCGAAAACATCGTACTTTAGTGCAAATAAACAGAGAAAACATAGTAAGAGTTTAAAAGCCAATAAATCTATGTCCGTTTATAATAAATCGTGATCTATGACGTCAGGGGAATGACATGTGGATGTAAAAAGCAGGGTGAAGATAGAAGGATTTGCCATAAACAACACTACACAGTTTAGGCAGTTTTTAATAGTTTTAATAATATGGCAGGGGTTAAGATTTTTTTTTATTTTGGTAGTTGGCTAGTGATCGAGTTATCGGTAAGTATCGATCAAACAATTTCACATATTTGCTTATTGGAACAGTGATATTTCACACTAAAAGTCTTTTACAGGTTTTTCGTTTGGTCCACTCAGTTGTAATTTACAGGAGGTTATAAAATAGGAGCCAACAAACAAAGAGAAATTGGCCTCAAGAGAAGATTGTGAAAATCGATTAATAGAGTATCGCCAATAGGGACCAAGACTTTATCAAACAAACTATTTTTTGCCTTTCAAGGCATTATGAAGCTATCTTTAAAGTAGCAAAAAATCTTAGTATGTACACATTGACTCATATTTGACTAAAATTAGTAATACCGATTATTATTCTTGAAGTTCACGTAAAAATAATGTTTCTTAAAAATATTTTTCCAAACTTAAAATTAACGAGAGGTATTTTTTTTATGTAAAATGAGATAAAAGCGAGTGTACAGACCGCCTGAGGTTTACTAGAGCATCCCATGAGCATCCAGATCCATATTCTGAAAGGATTAGTCTCCTATCCGAGCATATATGTAGCCTTGCTTCTCCTAAGGAATCTCGAGAGACCTCTCATTGAAGTGTATCCGGCGACCGTACTTCTCCAACCGAAGTACAAGACTTGCTTCACGGCAGATTATGGGGACGGCAGTGGTACCTCCGCATCTGAACTATTACTCTGCCACCTGTGAAATACAAATAATATTAGTTTTGTTAAAGTATTTGTGATGTGGTAAAATTTGTTTTCGACTTGGCTGGGAAGGTAACAATGCCATATCTACTTCTCCCATGTAGCTATTCTTGCAGTTCAGCTCGAAGACATGGTTGATGGCTATCTAAATCCTCAGAAGAAGTAACGCGTCTGTGATAGACTTTTTATGTGACAAAAGTAGCAAACGAGCATGCAAACCACCTGATGTTAATTAGTCCCAGCCCATAGACATCCACGCACAACCACAAACACCACAGAAATCTATCGGAGCTCGAACGTAGTTACATTACTACTCCTGAGGACTAAGATGGTCACCTCGCTTTAAAGTATAGCCGACAACCGCTCCAACCGAACCACTTCTCCAACCGAAACACAAATAATACTTTACGGTGGATTATGAGGGCGGCGGTGCTATTTCTCCGGTCAAATACTATAGTTCTCCTGCGTTGAAAGACTTTTATTCCGGATGAAGTTGATTACAATTGTCCATGGATTGCAGTGACCACTATCCATCAGATGGAAATCATGGGAATGTATTTATCATCGAACATCTCGAACATCTTGTTATACATCGAATAATTTTTGGAACATCTCATTAAAATCATTATTGATACACAAATCCCCAATGTTTAAAAATCTTTGTTTAACCAAATATAATGAAGCATATTTAATTTTGTAGTTTTTAGACAAAGGCTAAGATACATCGCCATATTATACAATTGGTTACGCTGTATCAAGGCTATTGTCAATATAAATGTATTCCCGTATTCGTAAAATTAAAGTGATACAGTCGCGGATAGCCTATCTCTTAATAAAGTTATTTTATACAAAAACTATTACCATAAAGCAATTTTAAGCTACAAGAACGCTATTTTTTTCCAAATAACAGTCATTAAACGTCAATTTTAATTTATATTCGCGATGACATCGTACACAACAAAATTACAGCCCTAAATCATCATGCGTAGCAACTCAAATATGCGGGGAATCTTATGGCGTAATACTGGCTCGAATGTCTTGATTTACGACGGTCGCTAATTTAAGACAAGTAGGCGATATTACGTTCGCAACTTGGATAATCGTGGGTTTACATGACGATAAACAGGAAGATTGAGATGCTGGATATACTCATAAATGAGGCGACAAACTTCCATCCATCCAGCAGCCTTTACACGTCCATTGCTGGATATAGCCCTCCCCCAGGTGCAGCTACTTTGACCGGTTCTGCGCCCTCTGAATCTAGCGGTTACCCGCTATTCTTATTAGGTCGTTCCAGCTGGTCGGGGGACGCCCTTCTTTTGTCTGTGTTTTGTCTCCTTTTTTGTGTCATTTTGTGCTCCTTTTGTCTTACAACAAACTTAGTCCTCAGGAATACAAACGTACCTACATATGTGATGAAATAGGACAGCCTTATTTGAAATTGCATGTGGATGTCTAAGAGCTTCAACGATCATTTTATACTTTGACTGCAGCAGTCCTATTATATTAGATCGGTTCAGTGTTGCGGGCGGCGGCACTAAACTGGAGCTTATATCTCTAGGCTGGAGATACGCCGACAATTCCCTGAAATATTGTATTTTTTAACATCAGTGTATCATCTACGGATGCACAGACGAAATGTCCGCGAACAGTCTTGTCTTGCCGCATTTTTTTCGCCCGTTATCCAAACAGATTTTTACGTACAACACATGTGTGTACAAGCCGCATGCCGTTGCGCCGGACATAACACAGCAGTTTCGAAAGGTGGCAGAGCCGTTAGAACTCGCCCAGGGCGGTACCACCGCCACCCTCATAACCCGTCCTAAAGCAACATGTTCTTCATGTCTTGTGTTTCGGTTGAGGAGGTGTGGTTGCCGGATACACATTATTTGAGGCAACCACCTTAGTCCTCAAAAGTAGGAACGCATCCGCGTTCATCCTTAAATAGAACTTCTGTTCTATTTGAGATTGGACGTGGTTGTCATCAGGTGGTCTGCATACCCGTTTCTTACTCTTTCATGATAAAAAAGCAGTGTTGTACGCTGCAGGGAGTATTAAACGTGAAGTGAAAGATATCTCGATTCTAAAAAAATGTAGCTAAGAACCAAAAGATCTCGCGTAAAACTAAACTGGAGAATTTAGGTACTTCAATATTTGCTGGAATTCAACTAACCGCGCTGTAAACTTTGTAATAGGTCACTAATCCCTTCGCGAGCACGTCACTCTGCGTTCCAGATTTGCTTCATTAAGTAAAAACACTACCGCTTCAAAGGATACCACATTCTGACTTCTAGATGAGCAAAAAATACCACAATTTGTCTCAACTGTCATCATTCTTCCGTAAAGTTGCTAAATAGTTCCAACACCTTGTCTCTTCGTATTAAGACAGTCTGCTTGACTAATGAAACGCAAGACATTCTTAAAATAGAGACTTAAGTGTAAATTATATATTCATATTTCTTGCTGGATAGAAGCTAGATTTCAAATATAAGAAGAACGAGCTTCATCTTGAAGTATTCCCTGAGCGTAATGACATGAGGATATATAAAAAAAAAGCCAGAGATCATTGGAAACTTTTCTGGTGTTGATATTGGCAACTGTAAATACAATCCATCAAGCTAAACAATCTAAAGGAAGTTCGTGCCCATGCGGCATAATTCCGAAAACGCTAAGTGCATTCCTGCATTGAATTGTAACCGTAAATCTCTGCCCAAGATATGAATCAGCCCTCTTGTCACCGGCGGCGTCGATCAAACGTGGGACTAATTGTTTAAAAAATTGTTTAGCACACAGACCCCACAGACAAAAGGATTCAAAGCCAAACGGAACAAATCATTTAAAAATCTCTTATATTTGGGTGTATGAAGCGCACTTACCGAATATACTGCTGAAGAATTCATTTGAAATGAAGTGGCCTGCTAACTCATTTGCTAATACACTAACATATAAAAGTCAGATTTTAGTTTTCTCTACGACTTGTTGGTGGAGACGGCGAAGTGCGCGAGGAGTCGCGGAAGTGTGCGAGAGCATTCCCTTGGCTCCGCTCCGCTGTGGAGTGGTCACCGGCCAGATTTTCAGTCGGGGCGAGCCCGACATAATCTCTCTCGGGTCTGTGGTAGAAGAGTTTACCTGACGTAAAAAAAGTTTAGTTACAATATTTAACCATTACATTAGGAATTAAAATCTTCCTTGTGTACTCTTCGAAGTTTAGTTGTTCTTTCTTCATCGACATCAGTTGCAACAACGTTCCACGGAGCACGTTCTCATAAAGGAGACCTTTTCACTTTGCTGTTGACATTCACAAATGCATCAGCAGCAAAGCGGAAAAAGACAAATTTATGGAGAACCTTGACTTCTACATTCTTCTTTCTTCTATTTCTTCAGTCTTGCGTATTGTTTTGTAATAAGATTATTCTTATATAAAACGTACCAAAAAGGAAACACCCACTACTAATATTTTTTCTGTCTTATGACAAGTATAGCGCTGTTCTGTTCCTTGGAAAGTAAGTAAAATGTATTTTTTCATAAAGGAAGTAGCAATGTGAATGTGATATTCATGTGATGGTAAAAGTTCACTGCTGCCCGTAGAGCACTGTAACCAACTCCATAAAGAACAAGAGATTCACTTGAAGTCGATCACAGATGTGTTGTTATTCGTCAGGGCTAAGATGCTCGCCTCATTTGTAAATGAACCGGCAAACATAGCTTTCTAACGAAGCAACTAACTTCACGCAAGAAAGTGATGTGGCAGTGGTACCTCCTTAATCGAACCGTATAGCTTTTATCACCTTGCAGGAAGAGTAGTCAGCGATTAACCGTCGCAGAGTCAACTTACCCGATTTGGGGCGAAACACGAGTAGGTCTTAATATGTATAATGGTATATATCTTTACTCTCTTCAGTTTTTCATATCCCTCATAGTGTGTGCTTTGAAATATATACCATTATACATAGTAGTAGCGGATTGTTGTAAAGTAGATTTTAAAAACAAATTAATAGCATGGATTTCCGAAAAATCCTGATACCATTAACTAGTATTTTAGTCCTTAATTTAAAGTATGTTGATCAGATTGGAGTGAAAGGCTTACTCTAAAAATTTAGAGTCAAGATAGGAACATACATAAAAGGTCACATAGTAAAATGTATGAATTCCTTGATATTATTAGATCAAAATTATAGATGGAGATATAAAGATAAGTATCTGTAGAGTAAAGTGGAACACTTCCTGAAGGTAATGTCAATAGGTATAGCATAGAATTGTAGTTCAGACGGAGAGGTATCAACTTCGTCCTCTTAAGCTGCCGTAAAGCAACTCTTGTATTTTGTTTCGTTGATAGCATGTTACACTTAAAAGTAAGGAGACAGTCGTAATCCTCAGAAGTTGCAAGGTACTTTCGTACAAAACACGGCATCTTGTTTGAGTTGTATGTGGATTTTCAGTAGGTGCAGCGATTACTTAACATCAACTGCATGCGTGCTAGCTAAGCTTCACATAACTCATAATGTTACCCCATCCATGCCCTCAATCCATGCCGTGATCATTTAACTTGTTGACTGAATCACGGGACATAAAATGTTTTATTCTGTACGCTAAATACTCATTTACTATTCATATAACATGTCAATATTACGGACATTTATCATGATTATCAAACTATCGTGACAAAAAATATTACGCAAATTCGGTTCATTGAAAGTTACGACATATTCTGTAAATTTGCGGGCCAGATTTGTTTAACTAGCGTGAATCATTGCTGAGTAATATTTCATGGAACCGAATGTTATGGCCACGATGAAGGATAACCTGCTTCCAACGTACTTGTTAACTTGTATTAATTTGATATAATATAAACAATCGAATCTGTAATCTGTGTATTGTTTTAGCACCATTTATTTCCTTTACTCATACTTCTCTGAACAAGTGTACCTAAGAGGAATTGTACCTATGTATATCAAAAGTAGCGTAATTTGTTGCATAGCCCGTGATATATTAGCTTGTCCGCTATAAACTAAGTAGTAATACTTTATTGGATAAGTATTCAATCAAAAAAGTTATAATTATTCAGATTTTTTTGTTGCTCAGTTTTCCAGAAAATGTAGCGTTGTAATATACGATCGTACAAACGTGCGTGCCTGTAAGTAGGTGAAAGGTACAAATACTCAGTATAAAAAATGAGATATAGATGAAATCTGTTGTGTGTATTGTAAGGTGGTAGAGCTCGCCTGGGGCGGTATCACCGCTACCCTCATAACCCGCCGTAAAGCAACATGTTCTTCATGTATTGTGTTTCGGTTGGGGACGTGTGGTTGCCGGATACACATTATTGGAGGCGACTATGTTAGTCCTCAAAAGTAGGAACGCATCCGCGTCCAAACTTAAATAGAACTTCTGTTCTATTTGAGATTGGACGTGGTTGTCCATGGGCTGGCCTGCATGCCTGTTTCTTACTCTTTCATAATAAAAAAAAACAAATTACGTTACGTAATAAAATGCATTTATAATACCCCGAAGTAAGTAAGTAATTATTGAGGCTCCTCCATTAACTCGTTCTACTTAAGGTCACCATCTGTGTTGCTACCTATTCACGGAGACTCTTTCTAGGAGACTTGTGACCATATGTCTAGTAGACATATGGTGATAAGTTTCTTAGCTATATTGACGAAAACTAAAAAAAGTACCCAAATTGGTCAATATAAGAACTACTGTGTGTTTCAACTGATAAATATCACATAAATGATGACATCACAACTGTCGGTTTCAACCACACCTCTTTTTGTGTCGGAATTAAAAAAATCTAGAAAAGAAAACGACGATATATGAATTATGTTGGCATATATATTTTTAACTATTAAAATTATACTTCAATTTACGGATTTTGGATTACCGAAAGTAATGTACCTGGATAGTAAAATTGCTTTAATCCGAAATAAATATAAAAATTTTAGGTACATAAATTTAATTTGTAGACCCTATGTTTATTATAAATTCCAAGTAGGTACAGAAAACAAGACGTGGGGCGTTGGCAAAGTTTAATGTATTCTATCCCATCTAAAACGAGTTCGCACGTTGGTATGATTGCCCAGAAATAACGTAAACAATTTTCTGTTTGTGTAAATATGCGCGTTCCTCGCACTATGTGAGGCGGGGCGGGAATGGTTTTCAGATGTCTAAATTCTTCGCACCAAAGGTCGGCTGTATTTTTAAAATCATGTGAAATTGACGAGATCGAGGGGATATATTTTTCGGAAGAACAAAGCTATGTTGTAGCTACTCAATAGGCTAAACTGTTTGATTTTATGATTTTAAACTAATTATCGCGGAATTTATGCATTTTACTATGTACTCACGATTTTTGATTTTTGTTTTTTGACTGCCGATATTTCGACATGTTTCAAAGTGAAACATGCATTCGTGGTGACCACGAGCCATGCAACTGGTACCTGGGACATAGTATGTACCGGGTACTGACGAGTAACGAATTTTTTAACGAAATTTTTTCCTAAATGTTTGATTTTACTTGGAATATAAGTTCAAGACTATGAATTTATGAGAACTGTAGGTTCACCTATACGGTTTGACACGCCAGGAGGGGTTCGATCCCGGGCCAAACAATCATCTAAAAATGAATTTGAGTTTTTGTTCTAGGTCGGGATGTTTGTTTTTCTGTGTCCCTGGTATGCAATAATATGGAATCCTGGAGTATCTTTGAGTGTAGAAAGAGTTAAATTCATTATTATCAAGCTAACCTAGTCTAAAACCATATATCATAAAAAATAAGCAAATTCATCGATATAAATACCTTAAAAACTATCTGTGTGTTTACCAAATGATTCCAAAGGATATGATATAATGTAATATATGTATATCCTTTTAGATTGTTTAGGTTAAGTTTTTTATTATAATTAGTTTTAAGATTTTCATCATTGTAAATATGAAAATAAATGTAATATATGAGTTTAAAACCTAAATCTCATAAGTAGTAAAACTGTAGTTTTACCAGAGATTTACAGTCATATTTATTGAATTTGAATTTGATATTTATATATTGCAAAATCCATTTATGCTATAAATCATTACTTCATGTCTCCTCTATCCAATGTCAATAAATTGTGTGTTGTACTCTCTTTCTTTATTATTTGTAGAAAATAGCAGACGAGGACGTAGGTCACCTGATTTTGAAAGTCGGTGCAGCCCATGGATATCTATATTACAAATTAAAACTCGACTGAAATCCTAAAGTCTGATGTAGATGCGTTACTACTTCCAAGGACTAATATGGCCGTCTCGCGTCAAAATGGAGCTGGTAACCAAAATACGTAAGTGAATCTAAATTCTTTTGAGATATAATATGAAACCATTTATTAGGCACGAGCATTTGAAGCTAACAGAGTAACTCTTTCAGTGCTTGAAGCAATTAGTATATTTTTACAAGAACGTGGGCAGGGCAGTTAACTCAGTGGACTGACGAATGACGTATCTTGTGCAATGTGTGGGCTCAGTTGAATCACCAGTTAGGCGAGATATGTGGACTTTGGACACTCTGTTTTTTCTTAAACTATATACACAAATAATTAAATTGTAACCAATCGCTGTCTGTACATAAAAGGCATATAAGAAATCTATCAGTAGGGGCCCTTATTAATGTAATAGAACCCAAAACAATAGTTGTTACATTTATTGACTGTTTTTTATGTCAGAAGAGTAGCAAACCAGCATGAAAACAACCTGATGTTAAGTAGCCGCAGGCCATAGACATTCACGTACCACCACAAACACGACCGAAATCCTATTTGAGCTTGAACGTAGATACGTTGCTTCTCCTGAGGGCTAAGATGATGGCCTCGCTTCAATGTGTAGCCGGCAACCGCACCTCTAGAACCGAAACACAAGTAATGCTTTACGGCGGTTTATGAGGGCGTCGGCTGTACCTCCTCTGTAGAACTATAGTTCTCCCACGTTCTTTATCAGTACATTTCTGTACGCTTATCTCGAGACGGTTCACTTAATATTAAATATTCGTTTCATTTCTATTAGACTATAAATAAAACGGTTATGTCAATTTGAAAGGTATGAGTCTGAGTACCAGGTAACTGTATTAGATACAAAACGTAGCCAATTCGTTAATGAGTAGTTTCCGTTTGTAAATACTTTGCGTAAAGAATGTCGCGAAAAAAATTTCGACAAAATAAAACGTTGTTTTTTTCTATGTACGATGTACCAGATACACGTGGTCATTGCCCTTAAGGGCTTTGTATCCGATACCAAATAAGAAGATTCCCGCTTAAAGCGACTAACAACACGCCTATGACTTTCCTGTTATTGACAACTAACCTGAAATGCGTTAGAATATATCATTATGTACAATTTTACCAATATTATAAAAGCGAAATGAGTATGTTGTATGTTCCTATTTCACGTGAATGCTAATGAACGGATTATCATGTTTTTTTTTATAGCGAAAGCGTAAGAAACGGGCATGTAGGCCACCTGGTGTTAAGTGATCACTGCAGCCCATGGACAACCACATCCAATCTCAAATAGAACAAAAGTTCTATTTTAGGATGGACGCGTACCTTCTCTTGAGGACTAAGATGGTCGCCTCCAATAATGTGTATCCGGCAACCACAAGATGGTGCTTTTAAGGTAGAAGAAGATTAGACTTTGAAGACGGACATAGACATACTTCTGCTTTACTACCTTTTGCTGCTGAAAAAAACTTGAAGGGTTAAAATGGTTGAGGTCGTTGCAAGAAAAGAAAGAAATATTGAAATCTTAAAGGAAGTTATAAGATAAAATTTCATAATATCGATTTCTTCGCGGGCTAATACACGGGCAAAGGTAGTTATTTATAACTGTTGAGATTCTCATAATGCGCGAATCTTAAACATTGATTGATTGAATTAGATTAATTTGTTCTTTATATGCTTGCACCAATTGTTGCTTAGGTACTACATTATTCTCATTTTAAGTATCTTTTCTTCTGCCAATATGGAACATGACCTCTAAGAGGATCTAGCATGAACCTAAGCGGAAGTCTTGTTTCTGAGTTCAAATTCATCTTTACCTCTTCATTTTTGCTATTATTTCTTACATTACCCATAACATAACTGGCCAATTAGCACATCACTTGACTCACAGAAAACCAGCGCCGAGCTAGTTTTTGACATGTCAGGACACCCTATTGGGAATCGGTACAGCAGAAGCAAGAACCTAAACGGGAATCTTGTTTCAGTTGAAATTCGTCTTTGTCTGTTCGTTTTTGTCATTATTTCTTATAATACCTTTGAAAATTTATTACCTCATGCACGCTCCTCACAGAAAACCAGGGCTGACTTTGTTTTCTGACAAGATAGTACACATTGACGAGGACCTTTTTACAATACTATTGTACTACAGAACATAATATCTGTCATTGTTTTGTTCTCATTTGTATTGTATTGTATTGTTCACGCTATTTAGTTTCAAACATTCTTTTACTTATACGTGATATTTATTTATGATCATGCTGCTGAACAGTATGTGTACATAAACGGTTTATTTACTTCTTTCTTACATAATTATAATAACAAAGTTTAACTACCACATGCAATGGGCGAAGTTGGTATCTTTTTGATCAGACCATAATCGTGTAATCACGTGTAAAATAAATATCTAAGAAACTAATTAAAGTACACGACACAGAGGATTACGTATGGACACCGTAGAGTTATTATACATAGAGTAGGGAAGCCATAGGCAGGCCTGTGAGTGCGAGTGTGTAACTAATATAATAAAAGATGAGAGATCCATAGATAATACCATAGATAATACTTATCTTTTTCTAATCGAAAAAGATAAGTATTATTTGCAAATAAGGCCTCCATCCCACTGGGTTTTTAACTTGTAAGGATAGGATGTAGTGGTATTTAATAACCTAACCTAAACTATCTAAAGGAAATCCGTGCCTATGCGGCATGGTGCCAAGAACGATTGTCGCATCTCTGCGTTCTATAGACATTGCAAGTTTCGTCACGAAATATGAACCAGCCTCCTTGTCAACAGCAGTGTCGATCAGATGTTTCAAGACTAAGTGAGACGAATACGTAATCATTTCCTTAACAATTGAGAGAATGAGCAAATGAGAATTAGAGATTAGGATCCAAATATGTTTCATAAGTGAAACGGGCAAAAGTGAAAAGGGCAAAGTAATCTCTTCACAGGAAATTAAAAAAAAAACGTAATAATATATAGTTTTTATTATTATGAAAGAGTAAGAAACGGGCATGCAGGCCACTTGATGTTAAATGGTCACTGCAGCCCATGGACAACCACGTCCAATCTCAAATAGAAAAGAAGTTCTATTTGAGGATGGACGCGGATGGGCTCCTACTCTTGAGGACTAAGATGATCGCCTCCGATAATGTGTATCCAGCAACTACACCACCAACCAAAACACAATACATGAAGAACATTTATTAAGAACGGTTATGAGGGTGTCGGTGGTACCGCCCCGGGCGAGCTCTAACGGCTCTACCACCTTTATTAATAAAATAGTTATATATTACAACAATAAATGTAGATGCTAATACTACAATATAAAATATTACTTCCATAGGCAACTATTAAGATTTTTACTTTTAAATTGGGTTCCTAGATTCAAAGAGCACACTTTTGGCCATTCGCGCCATCATGCGCGTATCAGAATGCGATATACTCAAGGATCGTGAAGACGATAGCATTCGAAGTAATACTTACGTCAATGAATTCGTATATACGTGGATATAAATATATGCCGTCAGTACATTTTCATAGTGAGTACTGACGCAATTTGCACGGTATTTTATATCGTAATAATAACGCGCTTAAGTTTGGAAGATATCGCTTGTATGTAGAACTAGATATACCAGACTTTGTGTGTTTTAAAATAAAATTAGCGTTTTAAAAAAAATACAAGATTTGATTTTATGTAATTTTCAGGATATGGTTGTATAAAATACTTATAAAGAATTTCCCAAAAGTTAAACTGCAAAACCTTTTTATAACAAAATTTATATACACATGCAAATCTTCATTTCACATTTTCTAAGGACCTAACTTTCTTTAGTTCTACACCAATCAATCCAAAGCTACGATATGAGTGGGTCCTCGTACCCAAGGGCTATTTTGTTTCAGCAACTGCTGGATTGTGCTTTAGAGTCGCCGCAGTATTATATACAAAATCTATCTATATCTTGGATAAATGCCTAGTCGCCTTCGACTATAACCACGGAAAGAGAGAAAGTGATACTATTCTAGGATAGCAACACGACCACCAATTGTTGAAGTCATTGGCTTCAAAACTCTTTTTCACAATCCATACCTAATCATGAACCCCTACAACTGGAGAAGATCTGGATTTTCCATACCCTCGAAATCGCCTGTTTACCTGGAATCGAGTGCTAAACGTGTTTTCACAAAAGTGCGCTTAGAAAAAGCCACTTGCGGTCATCAATCTAATTCTTGACAAAGTAGCCTATGTACTTATTTTTTTAATAAGGAAACGGAATTTAGATCAGTTATAATTGGCACAATACGCAGGACTACACATACGTTATCTATATTTATATCGAATAATTACATTGTTCTACTTTTCACTTCAATAATTTCACTAGATTAAGAAGTTTCGAGGTGAACGCACTTAAGCAGGACATGCTTTTTCGTGGAATATCAGTCTACGACTTATATTGGTTCTAGATATATATTTAATTTCATATTTATATTGTGTATCGACCCATATAACATTATCAGTAAATAACTATTAAAATATTAACAGTTAGCAACGTAGCAAGTCGGCAATGAATCAATCGTTACACGTGTTAGCGTTGACGAAAACAAGTCTATGACGTAACAAGACATGTCAATGATCGCATGCTATTATTAATGTTCTTTTTAGTAAATAAATATTTCCAGAAAAAAGAACAAAAGAACAAATACTTCTTTTTAGAACGTTTCAGGAATTAGAACAATGATCGAAGAAGTTAATAGAACGTAAGAGAAAAGAAATGTGTTTGGGTAAGTATCTCTACGAACAAGCTACAATATTGTATAATAAAAACAGCAAAATTTTGTAATTTTCATATTATACTATGTTTCTAGATTCAAAAAAGTGTGTCTAATATTACATTTTAGAAGTTGTATTTCGACTTGTTACGTATGTAATCGACCATTTTGTTTCAATCACTACAATCTCGTGGTTATCGAGTTAACACCTGTTGTATACATTGTAAAGATTCTGAAGAAATCAACTACAATGTATCATATAAATAAATACGTATTTTTCTAGGAAATTTAAATTACTCTCTATGATAAAATCCTTCTATTTATTCTTCAGTATGTATTCTTCCGTCCCAAAGATTCCATCATTTTTATAGATTTCAATAAAAAACAACTATCCCTATAGTTGGAGACTCCAATAGCAGTATGATATCTCTTATCTATCGCATGGGGTAATAAAAAGGA
Organism: Phocides pigmalion okeechobee; assembly: GCA_018251015.1. NCBI lineage: Eukaryota > Metazoa > Arthropoda > Insecta > Lepidoptera > Hesperiidae > Phocides > Phocides pigmalion. The sequence goes on from DWON01002134.1 coordinate 17,302, forward strand.
GTCTTCCGGCATTGGAAGTGGTAAGAATGGGAGTTCAAGCCGTTCTGCTGTAGAAATCCTGGAAAGAATGTCGGTATGTCTAGTCCGATATCAACGGGAGCACAGACCGATATTGGCTCTATGTGAAATCTTACGTAGGCTCGTTACTATACCTAAAGATTAAGGTGGTTAGCTTGTTTGTAAGCGTGTCCACACTTCTGCAATCGAAATACAAGAATCTTTTCAAGATGGATTACGAGGAGAGCGTTGGCAATTAACAGATCAAACTACCTTGTTAGCCATGCGCATTTCGCTCCCTAATTTCAAATATTTCATGGTAAAGACATTTCAATGTAGAATCAACTCGTAGATAAATTTAGCGAATGTTTAGTTGTTATCAATCTGGCTTTTATCCAAGCGTTACATTACAGGTGTATACGGCACACGCCGCCTCCATGACTATTTTATTCGTTCACTTTTAAATCGACGCGAATTATATTTTAGCTTCCGTCTGCTTCTCCGAGGGTCGAAATAACACAAGGCCGATCTCTAAATAACCTTAGCTTTCGATGGAAAGCGTAGGATTCGTCTGCATAAACTAATGTGGTGACTACACTATCGAATTTTTTCGTGAATATCAAAATATTTCATTGTCAGGCGTTGATAGCGGATTTAATAAGACGATTAGGAATTCGCTTCATGTTTGGCGGAATAAACATTTAAGTATCTAAATTAATATGAATGTTTGAAATTATTTAGTGTTCTGTGCATGCATGTCATCGATTTGTAAGTGTTCCGTGATTTATCTTATCCCAGCATTACGTACGGTCCAACATGAACAATGGCTGGGATGAAAATGTCCTGTTTTTTACTGAGATCCGGCAATCCGTCCGGAATTGATTCGGCGCCGGCTCAGGAATTCTGGACGCTGCCAAGTTCTGAATGTAGCTGTCAGATTTTTTTGCAATGCTGATAAAAAAGTTATATATTTTATTTTTATTTAATACCCAAAATAATTCCTGTGAAATCAGTCGTGGAAAAATGTGTTTTATTTCTTATAATAATTTATAAAAGTTGAAATTTGATAAATAATTTGTTTAGATGTGTGTCCTGAAAATTGAATCTTCCTCTCTCCCTTATTCTTTGTCTCTGTCTGTTTTAAATTACAATATAATTATTCCAAATTCGTTGAAAAACGGGATCGACGGCAAAACTTGCCTTGCCTATGCCTATTTATATTTTATTTCCACTGTAATTTTTAAACTTTCAGACTTTCGTTTTAGTTTTAAGTTTATACTTTTTTTAAATATATGAATATAGTATATCTTTACAACAGGAATAGACTTAATATAATTTAAATTATATTAAAACTTAAAAAAACATGTTTTTAAATTATGAAAATCTATATATATAGATAGATAGAGCTTCATCCAAATTGATGTATTTTGTATAAGTTCCCAAAACGCTGGCGACAAGAGAATGATAACTATTTCGAAGTCAAAATCATTTATCTCACACACAATTTACAAATTACCCATTTTATTCTTTATTCTTAACCAGTGACCCGGTCCAGCTTCGCTCGGGTAAAGTTTATATTTACAATTTTTCTTTTTAACACGCATCCAATCATTACCTAGTTGCAAAAACGAACAATTAGAAACATCTATATCAAACAATATCTCGTCCAATTTACAAAAATAACTTAACTTGTTATACAAATCCTTCCTGAGGAATAATTTTACCTGTTGATGAAAACTGTCAGAAAACTTGCCCAGTATTTTTTGAGTTTATCATGAACAGACAGACAGACGCGTCGGGAACTTTATTTTGTAATATTTAGACATATAATTATCTTATTTTCTATCAAGTAAATTCATTCCATTTGACGTATTTATTGCACTAAATTAGAAACATAATAATATATGTTTCACATATTTGTGTAAATACAATGAAAAAAAAAAACATCAACTAAAACGTAATATCCATTTCGTTGTAGTCTAATTATCGGATTCTTCGTAATATTGGCAAATGTAACAATTTTTTTCACGCAATATAAATTTTCACGTACATAAGTATAAAATACAAATTGTAAGTACTGTGCTTAAATCAATACAAAAAATAAAGTGTCTGTGATTTCATAAGTGCCTCTTTTTAAAACGATATATAACGGTACAAAAACAAATCAAAATATAAACTGATAAAATACGTAATTGTAAAGAAAACACATTTAAACTACGTAATATTATGATAGGGAGAGTAAATAGTTTCAAACACATTTTTTTAAGTCTCTTGCAGATAGATTTTTACGTAAAAGCTGATGTTTTACTTGCACTGTCATCGTCTACAACGTGTGTATAATAAATGTATGATTCCAATTTGTTATAAAAAGTAGATATGCGTTTAGAAATATGTGTAGGTGCATACGAAAATTCTTATTAAAATCAAAGCATATTGATTTAATATAGAATATTAAAATAACATAGATAAAATATACTCATAAACGCTGTTGCGCTGACTTTATTTATCCTGTCGTTTTGATGTAATGGCGCGCATTTTTTATATCTTAAATCTCTGTCTAGAATATGCACGGTTGAAACCGTGCTTGAAAACTAGTGAATAAATAAACCTTTTAAAAATCGTGATGTAAAAATATTACAGCGTGCTCATGTGTTATTAGTATTATAAACTTATAACGCATGATATTAGGGCTATCGTTAGGTCACATGCATTTATTTTAGTTACTTTTGCCGGACGCAGTCGGTACATGTTCTTATACATCGACTAGGTACGAATAAGGAAAAATAAATGACGAAAACATCAATTTGAAAGTACACGGCTATAATTATTCTCTATGGTTTACGGAAATGTAGTGTAGAAAGACATAATGGGCATGACTAAGGAAATACAATTAATTTTCGGGGATCCCTGTATGAATGTTATGCACTCCCAAATTTGTATTTTTTCCGACGTGGACATCTTATAGAATCATTCGCTTAGGTTTATACGTACCTAGTAATTTACCTCTTCTGCTTCAATACGGAGTTACGTCTTTTTGAAATGATATTATATGAAAGGCAGATATTATTACTACTTATTTCATGTTTTATTTATATTTTACACCATTGTTAACAAGTATCGCACTTATTGACGTACAGACTTCGAAAATAAATGCAAAACTGGCAATCGTTAAAAATCGAAACCACCAGCGATACAAAAACAAAGAATTGCAAATGTAAATATGTACTATTCCTGGATGGAACGGAAAATTTTAGTCTGCAACAAAAATAATTACAAAGACTATTTCCAATGCATAGTGCTATTTATATGGTTCATGAGCTGAATATGTGCGTCATTTGTACTTCCGTTGCGTTCGTGCCAACTGCCATAAGAGGCGGAAGTTTCGATAATTAGTCGATTTGTTACGAATAACTAATTAGGTATGGATTTTCGAATTAATGCTAGTTGTCTATTTGAGGGGAGAGAGGCGTGGTCAACGGTAGTATATAAAAAGGAGTCATTTGTACCATGTTTCTACCCGTTTTTGTCAATGATTATCTTATTGTTAAGGAACTTTTGTTGTCACTGTATATATATATTTTAATAAGAGTAAACAATGGAGTCTACAAAATAGTGTCTTTTAACGAATTGGCATCGGAATCTGGAATGGTTTGTCTGGCGAATGTCTGGATATAATGGAGCCTAATATTTTCTCAACACTTTATCTGCCGTGTACACTGTTGTGTAATGCGCGGCGCAACGCGCTTGCGGCTTGTACACACCTGTGTACGTACAAATCTATATGGATTGCGGGCGAATACAAGTGTTGTGTTTACGTCAGCTCTACAAGACTGGGGGCGGACATTACGTCTGTGCATTCGTAGATGATACATGGATGCTAAAAAATACAATATTTCAGTGAATTGTCGGCACATCGTCTGTCTAGACAAATATGCTCCAGTTTAGTGCCACCTCCCACAACGCTGACCAGATATAATATATGAACGCCGCATTCAATGTTTTAGCCACTGAAAATGAGACATGGTGTTGTCACAAGATTCAGTATGGAGATCCGACGATGCCCTCAAGACAAGATAACTTATTCTGATGAGTCCTTACGTCTGTTCTGAATTAAGTTGTGAAAATTGTGAAATGCTTTGAAGTAAGTGGTAAAACTTAAAACAAGTCCATTTGAATTGTTTTGAAGCAGATATTTTGCACTTTCTGAGATATGGTTTTTTTTATTTGATAAGAGTAGCAAACGAGCATGCAAACCACCCCATGTTAAGTAGTCGCAGCCCATAGACATCCACGTACAACCACAAACACGACTGAAATCCTATCTGAGCTCGAACGT
>DWON01002135.1:0-21631 GCA_018251015.1 Phocides pigmalion okeechobee
AGAATAGGTATCTTTTGTTTTTTATGATTGTTGATTATCTTTTGTTTCTAAATGGTAAGTATTTAGATATTTTTATAATGCAATTTGTGTATATGTGATTATACATATAGAACTGAGTAAATTTTGTACAGAAATTATAAAGTATTGTCTGAAAGAGGTCGTCTGTCTGCTAGTATTTAATATATCACAACACATGTGTTACATAATAATTGATAAAGTAATTAATTTCAAAATAAATAAGTACTCCAATCAAAATACATACAAATAAAACTGTTTATTATGAAAGCAATACGTATGTACATATATCAAAATAAAGAAAATAAATGAACGGACGGTAGTAATAATTTTATGCTTTGTTGGAGACAAAATCTGATTACGACGAATGCGTATTATGGAGCACTTTATTGCTTTGATACGTATTTATAGGTTGGCCGGCGTTTGAAACTGCGCTAGGGTACGTGGTGCGGCTAGTTTATTTGGATTAACAATGTATAAAGTTATATAATAGTCGAGTTATCATAGCAGACTTCGTTAATGATATAAAGAGAAAGAACTATTAATTGTGTTACTAATATTATAAATATGTTAACACAAAAATAGATTTAGACAGAACACATATTATTTTTATACCTACAGCAGGAGTGTAGGGCCACTGTCGTTTGGGCAAGACCCCTGTCACATTTAGATTTGGTGACAGGTGTCCAAGACCGAATTGACCACTTATTATCAGTGGGCTGCACAATTAATTTTCCTCTGCTACTTATATTACATAACAATTAACCTTACTTGAGAGACTTGAGTTAGACGAAGATATATCACTGCTCGCGACACATTTCTTTGGCGACACACAACAAAACATAGACATCGCGAACGTCTATTCACCTTCGTAAACATATCGGTCTACTGCCTAATGGATGTGAATCAACGTTCAATCAATATGCCATTAGTAATCGAGTCACCGTTCAACCCGTATGGTAGGTTTCGAGTTTCGAACAATGAGGCTCTAGTCGAACGATTCGATTAGCGATACTTCGTATAGTATACTACTATTTTACATTTCTGTGAACAATGTAAGTATTGTATTGAATAGCTATTCATTCTATACAATACCAGGAGTCTTCAGAATCGTTCATTTGATTATCAAAATTCTAGGATCAGATATAATGCTCAACAAAATTTAATATATGTTTAACAAATATTATAGGTAACATTTTTTTATCCTTAGCAGTAACCATCCACCACTTATAAATTTAATATTCTATTTAAAATAAATGTTTTTACTCTTTATAGTCTTGTCAAAATCGATCCTGCCATATTGAAATTTATGTTTTGTATAATATTTAAATGTTTGTATTCAATAGTATTTTATATAGATTAAATAAAATTCATAATCCAAGTAATAAAAAGTTTCATACAAACCTTCACCCCAATTTCACCGCTCTGGGGCATGACTTTTGGAATACAGTTTAGCGTATATCCTTCCACAGATCTCAAACTATTTCTACATAAAATTTCATCTAAATCTGGACAGCAGTTTGACCGCACAAGCGTAACAAACAGATAAAACAGAGTTCTTTCGCATTGGTATACATGTGAGATTTTTGTTATTATACTGTTTACTATCTTATTATCCGCGATTTCGTCAGCCTACTTCTTTAAAACATTGAAATTCTCTTATTATTTCGAAACAAAAATAGCCTATTTTGTCCATCTAGGAAATAAACTAAGTTATCAAGTTTTATGAACAATTTTATGCCATCTTGTCTAAAATAAAAATCTTCCGATACTATCATTAATAAAATTTGCAACGTAAGCTATAAAGTTCAAAATAAACAAATCCGAACTTTCATATCGGACCTTTTACTCAGCTTTTAGCCAAATTCTGTTACAAATATACTTTACAAAGACTATGTTTACTTTGAAAATATTTATAATTTCCTTCATTACTTTATATGAAAGGCAAACATAAATTTAAAAAAATCTCACCAGTCTGCTTTCTGTCGAATTTCCTTAGAAAACTTGTTGAATCAGCTACCGCAGATTGTTTGCTGTATACTAAAACTATTTCAATAAACGTTATTCCGGTCATACAAATTGAATTGGGACATGTTAATGAAGTAGCGATGACGTAGCTCCTTTCATTCTGTTGCCATATTTTGAACGAGCTCGCCCAGAGTGGTTTTGGCTACAACTCTTTATTTTTATTTATGACCCACTGCTTGGTACAAGGTCTCTAAAATTGGAGGGTTCCTGAACCACACTCCGTCATTCCCTTTTAATACGTATTGATGGGGATACATGGCTAAACCGGTTGTCGGATGTTTATAAATCCATCTATCCATAAGCCTACGACAAGGTTGACAGATTATGACCTCTCGATATAAATCGGCACCGAGTATCTAACGTGCCCTCCAAAACTCAGAAGTGCAGATGAAGTTTCATCACTAGAGGTCCCCTAACCAATATACGGCATCACCCGTTGTTATGAATCTTCAATGATCTATACGATCCGCAGCGGACTTGCTATGAAATGGTTTTAAATCTTCCCTCTACAAAAAGTTCCATGCTTCATGATTGATTAAAATTAAAACCATTCTACGGAACAATACCACATGGTGATAACATATAATATCGATGGCTTACGCAAGGCTATATTGTTCAAAATTATATTCCGTCATTATATACTACAGTACTATTTTATTGTATACTTACAACTATTTACAGCAAAAGAATCGATACTACATAATTATCAAATAAAAAGTACTGTCTCGGAAGAATTAATTTCATGTTTTGAGGCTCGGGTTCGAAGCCATCGGCCTTTTTAAACATCAAACAATTTAACTCAACTTTAGCATTGATGGTAAATATAGCGAGAAAATGTATGTACCTAAGAATTTGTAAAGGTGGGCGAACCATAGTTACCGCCCTCATAATCCGCCGTAAAGCATTATTTCTGTTTCGGTTGGAGAGGTGCGGTTGCCGGCTACACGTTAAAGCGACGCGACCATCTTTGTCCTCAGGAGTAGCAACGTATCTACGTTCGAGCTGAGACACGCTTTCAGTCGTGTTTGTGGTTATACGTGGATGTCTATGTGCTGCGACTACTTAACATCAGGTAGTTTGCATGCTCGTTTGGTGCTCTTTTCACATAAAAAAAATCCATACGATTGTCAAATAGTATATCAGTCCATATTACAATAGCGTAGTGGATTAGGGCAGAGCTCTTAAACTTATTTTAGGGGTCTTCATTAAAAAGACATGCGAGTCGATGATGATTATGTTCACACAAATACCGCGCTTGTTAAATTATAAGTACTTATTTTTAATTATTTTAATTCATGTCTTTAACATATGAATATACTCACCCACAAATAAACATCTCGCGTAATCAGAAAGATACCAGTTGGGAAAGTAAATATTTAAATGTGGATTTTTAGTTGGTAACTAGCTATATGCTACATTCGTTTTTTATTAATACACATGCGGTCATCTTGATGGTATATGACCACTGCTGTCCATGAAAATCTTTAAGCAATCCTCAATATATGATATGATATTTATTATGATTTAATTTCCGCGTGAAGTTGGTCACCTGAATGCACATGGTAAACTAAAACATAGCAGCGTTTATCATTACTATCACCAACCAGAAATGGAAATCAACAAATAAATGTGAAAAGAATAGAGAAAACCTTGAAAATTCTATAAACACAAATAGTAATTTGCGTACTTACATTAATAATACCTGAATAGGGACTCTATTAGTAAGTAACCTGATGTTTATAGGTACATTCAATGCAAATTAACATATCTTTTTATTTATCTTTATCGAATTTTAAATAAAACAGTTTTAGTTGTATTAATTATCACAGTTGTTTCATATGAAATATTTAGCACGCCAACTGTGCTATGAAAACGGGTTGTGAACGAAAAGTTGATGAAAAATTAATAGAAAATAACCTGCAGTAACAGGGTCGGGTGGCCGGTGTCTCTGCCTGCCGTTCCACCAACACCCACAACAAGGCATGATATCCTCACATTGCACTACTCATTTCTTATTGACTTCTCATGTTTATCAACAAACACTTCTTGTCTCAATATACAAACAAATTATATTACACACAGTAAAGTTTGAAATTCGAGATCCTTAAAACTTTGACGTTTTTGAAAAGTTGTCGAACTTTTAATAGGCTTGTGTTTAACATAATAAAGTATACGAATAAAACAACAACGACAGATTGGCCGACTACAGGCGATTTTACGATAGGCTGTCCATTTCACTTTACGTACAAAAACAGTAAATCGTTGGCGGCATTGTTTGAGACCGACGCCATGACACGCCCGCCTCCAGCCGCGCTCTGCGCTTAACTGCGGTCGAGAGGGCTTTTCCATTTTCAGTTGTTTCATTATTAATGAAATAACACAATTTCGGATACCTCTACGTACAAGTAATGAAGAATTCAGCTAAAAATTACACATTGCTCTATTCCATCCGGTGGCATTCGTGATGTGTAAGGCGAATGACGAAGCACGAGCGTTGCTACATAACTTAACCGTAGATTCCGTCATGCTACGACGATGCCCTCGCTTTGTATGTACCTACGTGGGTGTATACCTCCCCTTTGGGTCTGATTAAGCGGCTACTTTGATACTCCATGTTAAAAGTTTTAATTGAGTTGATTTGAATTCCGTTTGATGTTGGTTTTTATTGGAAGCAATATGGATGGATAATCAATAAACGATACCGCCAAGGGACATTATTTTACAATTTGCTTGTTGTTACTGTGACAACTGGCTATGTGTCGCTATGTACCTACAAATCTGGACTAGTCTGGTACGACAATGTGAAATAATTGAAATGTTCAGACAACAATTTCAAAAATCTATCTTTAAATAAAATATTAATTAGGAGGTCATATAAATAATAACAAATAGACGTAAATTTGAAACGAGACAGAAATCTAATTATAAATATTATTTAGTAGTGACAAGTGGAGTAATTAACATTAGTACCATATTAGAACCTCCTTATATTTAGAAAGCAGCCTTAAACAATTAAAATAAATTAGTATGTTTGTATACCTTAAATATGGGCTGAAGCAAATACGACATAAGCTTTTCTGGCAAATAACCCCCAAAGTTACAATTAGACTTACCTGTAGCAGAACCGGTGTTGACAAGTGGCTTAGTCACGGAGCTACTTTGTTGATTTACTTTCTTGGGTGGGGAACCTAATTGCGGGGACTCATCTAAGGATTTGTTTGAGCGTGTTTGGAGCGAGGTTTTCGTGAATGGTGTGGGTGAAGTAGGTAGCGACAACGGCGAAGATAAACGTAATGGTGAGGTCGGAGTTCCAAGATTTGATGGCAGAGACAGTTTAGAATCTGAAGACACAAATGATGCTGCTTTAGGAATGTTCGATATGTCTGGCGTATCTTCGGTACACAGAACGGTGGGTAGGGATATTTTTAAGGGGCTATTACTTGCTGGATGCAACCCCTCTGCTTTTGGTGCCTCGGACATGATCTGGAAAGATGAGATTGTTATTAATTTAATTCGAAATCTTAAGCTAGTCTGAAGAAAATATAATTGGTGGGCGAGACTAAAACTTATACTACTTCATTCCGTAAAAAGGAATGTAATACTGAGAACACGGAAGCAAAGTCTGCATGTTAGTAAGACACACGACCCTTGCCGAATATAACATCGAGTACAATATTATGGAAAAATATTATTACATTCTGGAATAAATATCAGAATGGAAATATATAAATAAAATATTTATTTACATACGTATAATATCAAATATTGGATAACCTACCAAAGTTTGTGTAGAAGAATACTAGATTAGTACACATTTTTTTTTTGTTTTCTTTTTTTTAACAACGGAAACATAAAAATGAACATGTATCCTACGCAGTCATTGTCGCTCACGGATATCTGTTACTGACGGGACAAACGGGAATAGGTTAGTATTCCCACTTAAGGTCGATTAAATGTGCGTTTCTATTTTTGAGCACGAACGAGATATGACACTTCTCCACATACATTTATATTAATATATTTGTCTTATATATTCTTTAAACCAAAACACAAGATTACATAATATAGCTGGACAGGTGTATCAGTAATAGTGATTCTTTTCCTGTATAATTTTTATGTTAACTGTTCAATCATGTTAATAACGTAAAAACTCTCGTGGAGGCCATCTGATGTTAACATTTCGCTGGTACAAGTATAAACAAGATGGAAGACAACCATGTGACCGTTTGCAGATACGCTTGTAAGTTTACCGACCATAACAAATATTAAACATAGGATTGTAGATATACTATAATCTTAGACACTGTACACATAATAGGTGCTACCTACATTTCAGTTAGAGCCACCTACAGGTCAAGGTCTAGAAATAATTCGTAGCGAAATTGTCCCAATTCTCTCTAAGTCGTTTCTGTAATGGCCAAGGATAGCTATTACTTGCAGGTGTAGATACTTAATGTTTCAAGGCCCTTCCGGAATAAGGACCTAGTCACATACTGAAGGATATTGTTAAAAATATAGATATATATGCGTAACAAACTTAGAGAGTAACTTTCGGAAATTGAATTAAAGTCACATAATTTTTTGGAAAAAAATATGAAAATAAAAATTGAGACAAGATACTCCACCGACGTCAAAGTACAAGTGAAGAATAATTCAATTAGAAAGTTGGTTAATGATTGTTTTGAACTCGTTGCTTCGAAATACTAATGTAATGTTTTCAAAATATTATCACCTGTCGCTGGATGACATGTTGACTGCATACAATAGTTATCTATATATACTAATATGATACGAATATAAAATTGAGAACCTCCTTAATTTTTTTGAAATCGGTAAATTAACTCGGAATTCTTAAGAATTTACATATTAATTCCATATTGTCTCCACTTGTATTAGGTAGTTAACAAGTAACAAAATACAAGTGTACATACAATCGTTGGTAGTGTACGTATTAGTTAAATAGGTTCGTTATCTTTTTCAGGTCAATCAGGATACAATCCCATCCAAACAGGGTACAGTAACATGTTCAGCAAACGGTAAATTCTCCGCGTATTCAGATATTAATGTACATAAAACGATTAGAATTACATGTGCTTATTTTGTGTATAGTGTTCACGGCACTTAATACAAAGAATCTTTTGAGCGTGAAGCGTGAAGCTACGACGGTATTGTTTGCATTGTTGTGCCGGTTTCAAAGGTGTATCAACGCAAACTTGCAATGTAGGGGATACGACTTTTTCTATTATTGTTAAAGTTCCACAGACAAAACTACATCTATTCTGCCTTACAACAACAATCTTAAAATCTCAGGCGTTCAGGCTTCAACATTGGTAAGGAAGAGAAACTAATATGAAAATAGGTCAGTAAGGATTATCTCTATATTTTTATATTGTGAGAACAAAGTCGGAAGGACTATGTTCGACGGGGGAGGTCCCACCGCCGCTCTCATAATCTACCGTAAAGTATTACTTGTGGTTCGGTTGGAGAGGTACGGTTGTCGGCTCAGATAGGATTTCAGTCGTGTTTGTGGTTGTATGCGGATGTCTATGGGCTGCGTCTATTTAACATCAGCTGGTTTTCAGGCACGTTTGCTACTCTTCTCTCATAAAAAGTTTAGCAAAGAATGTATAAAGTTTAATGGGCAAATATGTGAACAATGTCTAGAATAAGAACGATAATCATTGCGAGAGCGCATACACAGTATATTTTATTATGTAAGGAGCAAGGACCCGCTATACAGTAAAATGTACATATTCCGCGATGATATTAGTATAAAATTAGATTGTATAATACGGTGACACACTACAAACTAAATAATTATTTATAAAAATGGCTTTATAAATATTTATACTTATATTATGCAATATTCTTTAATGGAGCAGAGGCAGACATATTATAATTTTATTATAGAATTAGCGTGTAAGATACATTATGCGACAATAAAATTATACACATTTTAGGCAGAACTGTATTTTTAAGAGGAAATAAATTCTTTAGACTTCACACAACTGAATATACTTATACTAGAAGTTTCGATTAACTCCTCAAAAGTAGCTCCATTGTAGATAATTGCAGATAAAACTAGTTTTATTAGGAATTACTTCCAGATGTCCACGTGCGGCAAAGCCTTCTTTTCATTAGTAGAGCGAATGCTCCTTTGTTACGTCAATACTATAAAAATAAATCTTTATATACCATTGTCTGGTTATACCGTATTGTTTATCATCTGAAAAGATTGTGAACATCGTACTACGTGTATAAAGATAAAATATTATGATAAGATAGATAAACAATAAATAGTACGCACCATACATGTATCTAATACGCTATATGTTTAGTTTTCATTTTGACTGCTATATATTTTAGTCGACAACTGAAGTAATTAAACAATTAAAAACTGACAACACCTACTTCAAACACTTCCCATTTAATATGGGAAGGAATGAAATAAACTTGAAACTCAATATTTTCAAAATCTGGAACATCAGACGCTTTTAATCGGATAATAAATTATGTTTTAAAATCCTACAATAAGAAAGTACCAATACAAAGTGTCACAAACAGCATTATTTCTTAAAAATGTAGCCTTTAAGTCCAATCGTTTATTTTCTCTGTCGGCCTCTTTCAATTCTACTTCGTTTTTCTTAATAGCCACCGGTGCTCATTGACGAGAGCGAGCGTAAAAAAGTCAAAGCAATATTCCCTCCCGGGATAATGGGGCAATTTTCTATTATCTACTTTGCACACACCCTTGGCTTACTTATTACATAATGTATATCAGCTCATTCAAAAGGTTCTTTTATTTTGAAATAAGTTGTTGTGAGGCTTTTTGTGTGAGAAAAGTAACAAACGAGCATGCAAACCATCTGTTGTTAAGTAGTCGCAGTCCATAGACATCCACGTACAACCACAAATACGACCGAATTCCTATCCCAGCTTGAACGTAGATGCGTTGTTACTCCTGAGTACTAAGGTGTACGCCTCGCTTCAAAGTGTAGCCGGCAACCGCACCGCTCCAACCGAAACACAAGTAATGCTTTACGGTGGATTATGAGGGCGGTGGCGGTACCTCCCCGGTCGAACTATAGTTCTCCCACCTCTATAAAGTGTGTAAATATATTGCCGTATTTTTTTGCGCTACTACAGGGTACGGGTTTTCATTGGATTGAATATTTAAATGTATATAAGATTCAAATCTGGGTGGTTCGAATAACTAAATAAAAATATGCCTGAATAAAACATTTTAATAAAGGACGAAATCTTCTTTTTGTTTTCATTGCAATGAGTATGTAAACTTATTTATTTTTAGCTTATAAGTTAGCAAAAAATACACTTTCAAATAAATATTATACAAATAAAGACTCATTGTAATTCATGTAAATTGCGAAAGGTCGTCCAAATTACGTGATAAAATTTAAAAGAAAACCTTCAAAAATAGTCTAAGGCGTTTAGTAAGTTTTTATTTAGTAAAGGTTATTGATACACAAATTTCTGCTACCAACATTGTTACCCGTTTTAATTAGTCTGTGACGCGGGACGCCATGTTTTACGTTTCCAACCAAGAGATCAGGCAGACGAGCTATTGATGGAAAGTACCTTCGCCTATGGACATGTCGTATACTAAAGGCTTCGCTAAAGCTCTTTTGAGTCAGCCGTTTCCATATCTATGATACCAAGCTTGCTTACCCTATCTCTATAACTTTTTTAGAGTGATCTTTTAATTTTCCGAGGTAAAAAATATGCAATTTTAAAACTGAATATGAGTAACTAAAATGTCGTGTCACTATTTCGCCCAATATTTTTTACGCGTTGTGTGAATATGACTAACTTACATTTCCATTAGAATGTTATAATTAATTATACTTACAGAAATAGAAAATTCGTATTAATAGATGTTAGTATTTAGCTGTAGGAGTTGGCTTTAAATTCAAAATCCAAGAGTAAAGATGGTTTATTATTATTGCGAATCTAGAACAAAATCATTTATTATACTTACCTGTGAAGGATATGATAAAAGTTACGACTAGATACAAGATAAGTTACGGAAGTTCCAATATACATTTCATGTCAAAAATGTATACAAAAATTTGTACTTGGATTTTGATAATAAATCAAGTATTTTACGTTTACTTTTTTATACGGAATGTAAAAAACCGGTAAAAATCTATTCGTAACCACCGTTTTAATACCTGCGCTATGTAGCCTTTGTCAAAGGAATTTTCTCAGCATGGAAGAGGAAGAGCATGCATGAAATGAGCTCTTTAGTACAGGGTAATGTCTAGCAAATTACTATTTCTATAAATGCATTTTACACTTTCCAGTCTTGGGTTCTTTTAGAACTTGTTCCATTAATCTAAATATAAGAATCTATAAATAAATATAGATATATTTTATCAAATTAAATGCAAGTAAATGGATGTAAACCGCGCAGAGGGAACGATTCTATAATCAGAATGTAACTTCACGGTTAAAATTGAATAACTAGAATAAAAATATGATTGCATGCACAATTCATTTATCGGCCCCAATTAGTTTCATATTACTTAACCGCATAATTGAGAAATTAGAGGGAAACACAATTAGTAACACATAATTATCTGACGAATTATTAACTTTTATAAAAAATACCCTTTTATGCACATTTACTGCTTCATAATTAAAAAAAATAATAACATAAGGCTTTATTAAAATTATTAATATTATCGTTATGTATAGTATAAATAGTCTCCGAATAAAATATCTCAGCGTAAGTATCGATAAATACTTAACAATATTGTATGGAATATTTTTTACCATTTTGATACGAAGCTTTAGAAGGGGTTAAAGAAATTTAATTATTTTTTGTTTTGGTTTGAAGATCATGGTAAGGTATTGATTAAAGAAATCAGTGGCCAGTTACTTATTTTCATGAAAAAAAAGAAAGAAAGAAAATAGAGCTGGAAACTCGTTTATTTCTTTCTTAACACGTTGAACGCCATGTCGGACAATGTTGTCCGACAACATCTCAATATTGTCCGACATGGCGTTCAACGTGTTAAACTCTACAAATTTATAAATGTGAATTAATCACTCACATTTGAGACGACCATCTTAGTCTTCAGAAGTAATTATGCATCTATCATTTCATACAGAATTCTTACTCAACATAGCGGTGGTTAGAGATCTGCTGGGGCAGTATACCCACGTAACATGAGGTGGTATACATCGTAAGAAAAATACCGCTTGTAATCATCAGATAGTTTAAATATTAATACATAATGTGAATATGTCGTTGCATAGCTATATTTTGTTTATTTATGGAATAATTTATAGCTATATAATACTTGAGTACCTACCTACATTGTCATCATAATGCAGTATCTGTAAAGTTCCATGTTTCGACAGCATGACATGGTGTATGTTCCGGTTGTTATCACCTATAGTAATATTCGTCATCATATTATGAAAATCATATACCTAAATATACAATTGTGTGACTAAGATCAATGTGGCTGAGTTCCAAAGATAAACGTAAAACGATTTTTTTTATTATTTTTATTTATTTCTTTTTTTTGCAAATAAGCGATTTTTAACAGTCATTTTTACAAAATAGGCACCTTCTAATTTATTTTGCTAAGTTGTACCACGCACATTCTATATGTTGTATTTAAACTCTAATTTTAAAACACTTTAATATTTTCGAATATTTTTTTAAATAAGCATTAGAATTATTAAGGCAAAAGGTAGAGGCAACCCTAGATACACTAAATTGGACGTCTAGGCCAGTACGCTAGTAGAAATATTTTAGTAGTCAAAATCGATACTCCGCTGCTTGTACCTACGTTATTAAATCTTTGAATTTTGATCCAAAAATGTTATCAGGTTTCGATATTTTTCGTTCTTATAGATTTATTTTACATTTATATTAGGCTTATACTAGTGCATTTGTCTGCGTACAATATTAAGAACTTGAAATGTGTCTCAGGACGCGGATGGAACTATGATTAAAGGTTTCAAATGAAGTCATATACAAAAATATACATTAAAAAGTAAATATATTCAAGAAAGGAAAAATTAATATAAGAATGTCAAATAGTCTACTAGTAAGTAACTATTTCTGACATGAATAATGTACTACGTCAAGTTTTTCGTGAACATTTTCACATTTACGTATCTGGAACAAAATTTTAGTTCAGTAAACTACTTCGTCGATTGCTCTACGAACATGATCGATGCGAAGATGTTTTTTATAAAATTGGGTCAATATCGATAGCTGTGCAAGTATAAAGCTTGGTGTGTTTCATCAAAGCTTCATTGTATCACATTTGAAAACCAGACTGAAGGTCTTTATTGCGTCACAATGATACAAGTTTTGAATACAGATATGGATAAGTAGATGAAGGACAGAAAAGTAGTATGTCATGTTATTGACAGCAATTAGGACGTGACCTTGTAATTTGTAAATTGAACTATTTAGTTAAAAGTTCAGAATGTTTATAGACAACGGTCGTTATTTTGTTATCTACAAAAAAAACGATGATAGTTCTGATTATGTTCGTGGGACGCACAGTCGTCGCTACGGGCACGACTGGCTCGTTTCAGTACAGAGCGAGACGGCGATAGTGTTGTGAGTGTGACGCATTCCGAGGAACGGAGCGTGCACGGCGCATTGTGTTGGTTTGCTTCCTCCACTCAACTCAATGAGTTGACGTAAAGTGTACGGAATAGACGCGCGGTTTCAATACGGTGACAGAATTTATTAACTGCTTATATTAGTGGTGTAAATAAAGTTTTATAACACCAAGTACATACACGTTATAAATCGCCGCTCCCATGTGAACAGTAAAAGTATAAATAGACTAGTTTAAAGAATATAAAGTAAACATGAGTACTGTAGAGATAACTAGTAGTTCGATACCCCTGAAATTGAGAGTGCTTCATGTACTGAGACTGATTATCGGGACGATTGTAAGATTTGTCTTCAGTTTTTATTATGGAAAGGAAGGTGAGAAGATTCCGCCGATAACTGACGATATCCTGAAACAACCGGCTGTCGAAGTTGCAAAGAGAATAAGGCACAAGGAGGTATGTACAAATCATTAAAAAATATCTAGCTTTCGTTATTCCGTTAGGTGATTACCGTCTAGACATTTACCGCCTAGAAATTTTTATTGTAAAATGAGTCACAGTATGTCGTCATTTGCAATGCGTCAGGAACAGGCAACAGTTGGATGTTAAAGATAAGGGTTATCAAGTTTTAGAGAAAATTAAAATAATAACTAATTCTTAAAGAGGGAATTCTTATTACGAAAGCATAAATAAAATAAACTATAAATCCAAAAATCTTTCTTTTACTCGGTATTTTCGTTAAATAGATATCATTTACTTAATTTAAAATGAAATCTTTTCCACTGTATCATTTATACAACACGCGGCTATATAGTTTGCATTATGACTATTTTTTTTCATGAAAAATTAATAAAATACGCAACAACAAGAAATATAGCGTAGTCAAGTTACTAAAACAGTGGTCAACATACAAAAATCTTTTTTATAAAGTAAGTTAAACAAAATAAAAATATACGTGCGACGTTGATAGATCTCTATAGATCATTGGTTATTATCCTATGTATATCCCACAGAGATATACGTTAGTTTTGTTTTACAAATAGTGCTTTTTTGTTTTGTTGTATTATTCACGTGTTATAATCGTGTTTTTGTTCGGTTCGATGCTAAAATTCAATAATAAAATTGATAACACTTTGTTCACAATAGTAATTGATTCATAATCAAAATCAATTAAATTTGTGATCAGTTCATTGACTCCTGTAACTTTAATGACAGGTGTCAGGATTGTCAGAAAAGTTTGTAAACAATTTTAGGTTTGTAACAGTGGTTATATTTACAGTAAGGTGTAATTTATACATGTATATGCCAGTACTGGTACTGTGACCTATGTAATTTATATTTAGAAAAAAAAAACAATGATACTTTTTATGGCTGGACATTTATACATATAAAACAAAGTCATCTAGGGGTAACTATAAGCAATGTAGGTATAGGAATATAGTAAGTATAATTATAAAAAATAACTTTATCAAAACGGAGATATGAACTATTTTCTAAGCGTTGCAAAATTATGATACACAATAAGTGCCTCTAATAATAATTGCTAAGAATAATGAATGAAACTATTTATTTTTGTTTTAGATAAGGTTAATTGGATTGCATTATTTTTACAAGTCTTTATTAATAATCAATGTTAAAATACCAGAATCAAAACAAGTATTCGAAATAACATTACGTGTTTATCAGGCAGAAATCGAAGCTTGTTTTAAAAATCAATTTACCGAAACATGTTTGCAATCATCTTACTTTTGTTTTATTAGATCTATTTAAAAATAGTATCTAGGTATTTGACATTTAATAAAGTGTTGCAATACAGTATAACAATTATTATATACAGTATTATATACAGTATAAAAATGATCAAAATGTTAGATTAAGGTGGTAGAGCCCTTAGAGCTCGCCCGAGGCGGCACCGCCGCCACCCTCATAACCCGCCGTAAAGCAACATGTTCTTCATGTAGATTGTTTCGGTTGAGGAGGTGTGGTTGCCGGATACACCTTATTGGAGGCGAGCATCTTAGTCCTCAAGAGTAGGAACACATTCGTGTCCACCCTTAAATAGAACTTCTGTTCTATTTGAGATTGGACGTGGCTGTTACAACAGAAATCTTAAAAAAGAACAATTACTTTTCCGCGTTGTAATAATACCGAGTCCAATAGGTAAGTCCAAAACGATTTACTTTTTTAGATTATGTTATTTTTAGTGTATATAGTTGATTAGCGGTTAAAACTTACGATTTTCATTGTAAAATATGTACCTACATACCTATATCAAAATGTTATTTAATACAACTCACATAATATTTTTATATTTTTACTATTCCAGTAATATTTATATGTTTACGTTAGTATTTAAATAACAGTTTAAGTGTTCATAACGTTTTATTATCATAGTTTAATTATAGTGCAAAATATCATAAAAATTTTTTTGGTAACGATTTTAATATTTTTGTATCCGTTGTACACTATAGGTTGTGGCACCATCAGGTGTTACTAGCTTCTTTTAACTTTTTTTTTAAAGAATCTTTCAGTTTGAGTACAGAAATAATACGTTAACTATATCAAACTTTAAGGCCAATATTCGGTTTTAACAGATACTTATGAAGAAAATGGATTTCATATCGATAGTTTGGTAAGCAATATTAAAATATTACATGATTGGCGTTTTTATATATTTTTTATGTGAGAAGAATAGCAAACGAACCTGCAAACCACCTGAAGTTAAGTAGTCGCAGCCCATAGACATCCACGTACAACCACAAACACGACTGAAATCCTGAATCTGAGCTTGAACGTAGATACGTTGCTACTCCTGAGGACTAGGACATGTGATGTTTCACGGCGGATTATGGGGGAGGCGGTGGTACCTCCCAGGTCGAACTATAATTCTCCCATCTTTAGGTATAACAGCCAAATGCGAACGAAAACAATATCCAATAGGCGTCAAAGACCCGTTTAGTAAATAATATCCTATCCATAAGGCAATGAGGATTAGTGATATGTTCTTATACTTCAGGACCATGAGATAAAATATTGATCTCACTTTACAATAATCAAGTATATCCTTTTATGAAACATACATTTAAAAGTCTACCATTAATTTTGCTGTTTGGACCATTTTCCTGTTATAAGTGACTCGACAGTGGCAATATTTGCTAGTCATTGTGTTTTATTAATAATTTTGTTTACAAAACCCGATTTTAGAGCTTATTTATGGCTACGTATAAACAATTTTGGTTTAATCTACCGAAAAAATCTCTAATAATAAGTTTCTTTACTTTATGTCGTAACTTTGAAACGAACAACCAAAGCGGTCTTCGTTACTCTTGACTAAGCAGCATTTGGTTATATGAAAAAGAAAGGTTACTTTTAATTTCATCAACAACACAACTTAAACTGCTTTTTATGTCGGGGGAAAATCGTCTAGACCTTTTTGTATCGATGGGGAACTCTTAAAAGATCTTGAGATAAAATTGGGTTGTGTGGAGCTCTTAAAACCTCTTACCGGCTTTATTGCCCTCGTAGGGAGTTTTTGGGACCTTCAAAGAACGCACCTGTTTCACACTTATTATAATTTTCGCTAAAAACCAAGTTGAAGTCTTTTAATCTCAACAAAGAATAGCAGGAGTCCCCATTTTAACAGCTTGCGACAATATCTACTATTCCTTCTACTAACCAGGCGATCGCTCAGACCTCAGCTCAGCTCAGACATTACCAGAAACTTCTTCGCATGTCAGACATTTGCCAGTATTTTATAACTTTTCGGCGAATCAATAATTTGGTGGTACTCTTAATTGCACCACTAGGCACCTCCTCGTACCTCCTCTTTGACGATCACCCCAGACGTATACGTCTTTGTTCCCTTTGACGATAGATAGCGACAGTAAAAAATTTATGAATTAGGTATATCTGAGTTTCGACAAATACCAAGACTATTCTCTCTAAAAGAATCTATTTCTAAATGTGAAAAATCTTAGTCTGTAAAGTTTGCTAAACACTACAATTATTTTTTCGAATAAAAACCTAGCACAAATGAAATCACCATTATTTTACTCATTTATATAAACTTGAGATACACTCACAAAAATGTTACCCGTAAAAATGACAGAATTTACTTGTATTTTATATTATTAGTTAGTAATGTAAAATAAGTTATATATGTATTCAGATAAGAATATAAATATTATATATATGTATTCACAATTAGAACAAACGTAATTTGTAAGTAAATTCTTTTTAGAAAACGTGTTTTGCTTATTGACATTATTTATTAATTGTATATAAATGTTTACTTAATCTTTTCCTTTAAACATTATTGGTGACATGTTGGAGTATTGATTTGTTTTTATCGTCGTTTTAATCTATAGCAACAATTAACATCTTTGTCGCACCTACGTATTAATATTATTTAAATTTATACTAACGTCAACTTACAATTTTGCCCGTTAAATATTCGCGTCGATGTATATACAAACTGTATATTAATGTAGTATAAAGAATTATAATTATTTTTGATCATGGCTCATTTAGTATATAATATAGCCAATAATGCGATAAAAGATATATACACTCAGTGTATAAAAAAATAAGTAAAACAAATCAGTAACTTTCGCGTTAAACAGACACAAACAAATAGAGAAAAAAAGAGAGAATATGACGTTTTACAAATAGTAAGGACATACATACGGAAATGAAAGCAAGTCCAGAAATACATTCTGTTGCACGTTAAACCGCAGTACAGTTACAGACCTCTGGCAAAGGAGGGTTTTGCCCAATGTTATTTACCCTTACCCTTCACTTTTACTGACGTATTCAGAGAAAGTGAAGTATGGGCGGTTTCCGGTTGCTTACATCACTGACTACGTGATCTTTATATAAATACCAACCAGTAGGAACTATGCCCATACTTGGTTACTATAACTTCTGAATAAAAGATTTTGCCTGTTTTGGTACTATTATTAGGATTACTAGTCCAGGCAACACTAGTAGTACAGGAAAGTTAACAAATGCACTAAATATTTAGTAAGTAATTCTTAGGCGACCTTAATTTGGCTCATATGAATCGTTTTATGATTAATATTTGAAAATATCAATTGCCGGATTATTGTACATGCAAGAAAATATTTCTCCGAACTCGAAACGGTATAGATTACAATTACGATTTGATTAGAGATTAGATGCGCTGCCTGTTAATAATAACGGTACAATGTTTATATAGGAGTATCTTCATACTGCATGTCTGTTATTTTATATTTTAATATTACTACAGATTTATCAAATAAACAAACGCAACATTAACTTATGGCGGATAAAAGCACAAATTAATTTCTACTTCCCTTTAATAACACGTAAACTCTGACGGTGATAACATATTTTTGCGGCTAATACACATGAAAATACGTTTGATAGTTAATTTTTGTATGTTTTTAATAAAATGGAAATAGCAGCAAGTATTTAATCTACGTCATGGCAATTAGTCATTACCGTTCACAGACATTTATAACCACCATCTATGCAGTTTTATGAAAACAAATAAAATCGTAGTGAATTGAAACCCATTGAAAATAAGGTTTACAAGTACCTCCCATTAAAGTAAGTTGAATAAAAGCAGGTCAAGTGCAGTAAGTAATTAGCTTAGCTCACGCCGAGTATTGAAAATATCAAACATGAAGTTTTCCTTGTATTTTTTTACAGAGACCTGAATGTGATGTGAAACGACTGCTGCTATTTCGCAGTCGTTTTGCATAATTTTATATTTAAGTATGCATTGTGGTGCTTAAATGAAAAAAAATGTATTTCGTGCCATTATTCATTTCTTTTTCTATATACACATATATCATTACTAAAAAGACATAAATCGTGTAAAAATTCGGCGACCTTGGACTATTATAGTCTCAGCAAGAAAAGCGCAAAAACGGTTCAAGGATACGCAATCCGGGCTTTTGGTCTGGTCTCCCCTGTACAAATAAAGACGAAGTTACTCGAAAAAGTGTAAAATGACCACAAAACAATTTTGAGTAACCTGAAAAAAGTTTGGGTATACAAAAAGCTTTATACCTAGTTAGATGAGGTCAGTAAAAATCAGTCATAAAGCGTGTTCTCAATGACTATTCTATATTAAAGCTTTTAATGTGCCTTATCAAGAATCAAGTGAATCACTAACGACAAGGACATGTGTGAAGATCATGGCCGTGACGAAAACCAGAATAACTCGATAAAGTGATGTTGTGTGTGTTGAAGATGTTACCAAAAACTACCCATTCTGATCTCAACTACCTGATAAATCTAAATGAATAAATTGACACGAAATGTGGCAACGAACATGTGGTTTTTCATTATGGTAGCGTGACACAGCTAATTTTTAGGCGGTCAACGGAAATTGAGTGAACTTGGCTGTGAATTGTTTATGTACCGACAATCCAGCACAGAGTTTGCGCATAGAAAACCTAGAGTTACTTCATCCAAAAGTATGAAACAGAATTTTTTCCCTATTAAGTAAAATATATGTCCGTTACTCTAAAACCATTGACCTAGAACAAAAATTATTCATCTCTCTCATTTCAGCTTAAACTGATTTATTGAAAACCCTAATTTATTAGGAAGTTCTAGGACACCTGTAAATTCGTACCTATGTATTATGCCAAGCAAGAATTAACGATCTACTTATAAAATTAAATAATAGTTAAAAAAAAATAAAAAACACGCTTTCAAAAATCCAACTAAAAAAGTATAAATAAGATAAAAAAAATGCGATGTAGAAAGGGGTGGTATCGATAGATTACTGAAAAAGCACCGCTCCCTTTTTCACAACGCATTATTTATACTTTTATTCTCTTATTTATACTTTTTTAGGTTTTTTCTTTTTTTTCATATTATTGCATTGTCATCGGTGCTTGATACGTGTGCAAAGTTTCAAATTAATCAGACATCTGGAAATTGACGAAAATTATGCTCAAGGATTCCGTTACATACATAGATACAACCCAAGCTAATAAAAGCGTGTTAATAATATTTGTCGCTATTAATAAAAAATATATGAAAACTTTGGTAATAAAAAATAACGTCAAGTTAATTGTCAATAAAGGAAAGTTTAAAATAATTTTATTACAATTGCAAATCACCATTTTACGTTTTTTTAAATCTTTAAATGATTATGAAACATATTGGTTTATGAAAAAATCATCGTAAATGATAATTATATATTTGCAAAGACAAAAAGTAACTAGAAGCTTTAACACTCAGAAATTGACACAAAAGTTTTTTCCAACCTTTATGTTCAAATAAATCGCACTCAAATTAAACTAAGCCAATTTAAATTTCAGACGACCAGCGTGGAAGTGTTAGAGGCATGTATTCGGCGAATAAAAGACGTGAACTCAGCTCTCAATTGCTTCGTTGAAGATCGTTTCGAATTAGCCATGAAGGAAGCACGCGAGGTCGACGAACTTATACGCAGCGGATCGAAGACGGAACGACAGATACAACAGGAAAAGCCCTTTCTTGGTGTCCCCTTTACAACGAAAGACTGCATCGCTGTTAAAGGTAATATCTACTTTTAATTTGCGTCTTAACTTTTTGGATAACATTGCAATTTTTAAGGTTTCATTTAATGTTGGCTTGTCACTTAATATTATCAAATTAGTTATAACTTCTTTGATTGAATTTATACAATTACATATTTTCCTGGATTTATACATGTATGATAAAATTAGAGACATGTATTCGACGAATAAAAGACCAAATATTTTTACGCCTGATATTTTTTCATATTTTTGACGTTGGTATCACCTAATGTTTTTACACCTCATGTTTGTCGCTGCAGTTCTATCTATGGGTTGGACTTATATTTGTCATGCTAAGCCTTAATATTGAGGTATGATGCTTCATATAATACGTCTGCTTTACTACAGCTTTTAAACTTGAACACGACTGCACTACGATGCGATTATAAGGTTTTATTTTTGTTATTTACTATCGTTATTTTGCGGCTTTTTCCGCGAAATACAAATTTAGATTTCCGCTATAAATTATATATTAACATCTAAAAAATATTACGTACTTTGTTTTTTTTGTGATGATTATCTAAACTATAATTATTTTTGGTCATTACTCAGTTTATATAGTGTGGCTATAACAAGATCATAATTATAGGCATTCTGTTTATTATATAGGAGATATCAAGTCCGCAGTTTTCGCGTCAAAATTAAACAAAGAAAAATGGGACAATGTTTCAAATGTATATAATAGTAGATATGGGTATAAGATAGGCAAAACGTGTAGCACTGTTCTTATTGTAGTTAAACTACATAAAATTCTACCACGAACACACTTAAGTTGATATGGACTTCGTAATATTATAAAGCTAAGTAAACTTAAATTAACATTGAGTTTTACGCAAAAACATTTTGAAGTATAACGAGACGAACGTTGCAATAGAATTATAGCTCTAACTCGATTCACTAGATAGCTTTCGATTTCTAAACAGACTGGTTTAATAATGTCTAATTTGCATCAATTTAATAACTAAATTTGGTTCTTATAAAAAGCCAATATACATGTCACAAAACATTATAAAATATAAATATGTATATTAGTATATTTGAATATTAGAAATTTCTTTGTCAGATGGGTTGCTGCTTCTAAGGATTAAGATGGATGGATTAAATAAAGTACACCTAAAGATATTATAGTGTTTTTAAGGTAGTTCCATTCTGAATTGGCTTTTTAGTAGATTAGATACATACATTAGGATTATTAAATTATATTAAATTAAATATAATAGTTGTGCTTATACGTTTCTCTATTATTATTATTTATATTTGCCGACGACGTTGCGATAACGATCTGTGTATGTTCTTAAGTGGTAACTATCAAATCAAGTGAGTAGATTTTTTTTTTTATAATGAAAGAGTAAGAAACGGGCATGCAGGCCACCTGATGTTAAGTGGTCTCCGCAGCCCATGGACAACCACGTCCAATC
>DWON01002136.1:0-21630 GCA_018251015.1 Phocides pigmalion okeechobee
ACTAATTAAACTAAATTAACCGTGATCACGAGCCATGCAATTGGCTCGAAATATCGGAAATAAAAATCGTTAGTCATGTTAGTACCCGGTATATAAATTAAAATTATACATAATAAAGAGAGGTACATAATAAACTACTTTTTTGGGACCCCTATGTCCAGCACTGAACATCAAAAGGCTGAAATGATGATGATGATGATGATGAGTTTTTATTTAAATATTCAGATATATTTAAACCGTAGCTTTAAGCCCTCGTAATCCGCCATAAAGCATTACTTGTGTTCGGTTGGAGAGGTGCGGTTACCGGCTACCCTTTAAAACGACCATCTTAGTCCTCAGGAGTAGCAACGTATCTACGTTCGAGCTCAGATAGGATTCCAGTCGTTTGCGGTTGTACGTGGATGTTTATAGGCTGCGACTACTTAACATCAAGTGGTTCACATGCTCGTTTGCTACTCTTCTCATATAAAACGGACCAAGAGAGAATAATCTTAGATTGTGAGACGAGACACTCGAGTTCTGGTCTAAAATAAGCTTTAAGATGGCGCCGATCAGAAATATGCACAATCAACAATATTTACACCTTCGTTAAAACACGATTTAAAAGATAACTTGCATCTTAAGATAAACTTTTAAAAAGGTAAAAACTTGGAAACTGCTTCACATATTATATTTGTAACAAGTTTGATGGTTGAACTATAGTTCCACGGGGAAGATTTGACTGGTGAACTATAGTTTCAAAGGGGAGGTACCATTGTAACCTTATAATTTGTGTAGCCAATGGTTTTCGGTTGGAGAACTGCGGATAGTGGATAAAGTTTTACAGGGGAGTCATGCTACTCTTCTCACATAATCAATAATAGCTAAAAAAACTTAAAAAAACGCTTTTATAAAAAATATAATAGCATGTTTATTTTATTAAAGGTAGAGCTCGACCGGGGCGGTCCCCCCGCCATCCTCATACCCCGCCGTAAAGCAACATGTTCTTCATGTATTGTGTTTCGGTTGGGTAGGTGTGGTTGCCGGATACACTTATTATTGGAGGCGACCATCTCAGTCCTCAAGAGTAGGAACGCATCCGCGTCCATCCTTAAATAGAACTTGTGATCTTCCATTTGAGATTGGACGTGGTTGTCCTTGGGCTGCAGTGATCACTTAACATCAGGTGGCCTGCATGCCCGTTTCTTACTTTTTTATTATAAAAAAATATCCAGCTAAAGAAGGTGTAACAAAAAAGGTATTGCAAGGTAAAAAAGCTTTGGTTTCCCTTTTCAGTTATCTGCTGTCACTATGCACCCCACACTTTTTTAAATTGCAATATATATTTTTTAATTACACTTTTAAGTTGGATTATTATAAAATTCTGTTTTTTAGTTTAGTTATTTATGAAATAGTACAACAAAGAAAAATAAAATATAGATGAAAAAACTGAAACACACTGCATAGTTATGCAAAGTTTCAAATTAATCCGACATCTTTAAGTACGACAAAATTGTGTTCAAAGTTTCCGTTACAAACATACATACATACATACGTCCGGACATAATAAAAGCATGTTAAAAAAATAAATTACTTGATTTACAGCCCAATCATAAGTCTATACGAAGTCTTCTAGTCTATGCAAAGTGTGATATGTACGCAATGATTTTTTTTTAAAACGCGAGAAATACATAAACTTCAATTACAATCGAAACTCACACGCGACACTCAATCACATACTTTCCAAATGAAATCAAAATCAAAATTGAAATTACTTTCGTTATTTCCGATCAATGCAACTGTTCGTGACACTTAAATTCAATGAACTAAACACGTCACAGATGCAATTGAATGCGACAAAAAACACGACAAAACATTAATGCGATGACAAGAAACGACAAGAATTTCACGTCGACAAAAACAACAAAGTGGGTCATGTAAACTTTATTCGAAATTTTAAATGTGTAATCAAATTCAGTTCTCACCCACATTAATTCATTACTCAATATATTAATTACAGACTATACCTGATAATACTTTTATATCAATATGGGATAACTAGTTCGACCAGGGACGTACCACCGATGCCCTCATAATCCGCCGAAAGCATTACTTGTCTTTCAACTACTTAACATCAGGTTTGCATGCTCGTTTGCTACGCTTTATTAATATTGTGTAAGCTTTATTATTATTGTAGCTATATACATCAGTATCCTTAATTCTATAATATAGAGACTCATGAGTGTCAAATGAGTTGAGATTCTTGAGCTGCATCATTATTCAAAAGGTGATTTACTTATTTGCAAAGTGAGCAAAAAAATGATGCTTTCGATAAAAGCGTAAATTGGTCATCAGATACCAAAATAAATTCGATTATAGATTTTTGGAATGGCTCTCACTATCAACGACGTGTCAATCTCGTTCGATACTCAATTGATAGCAATAAGTTTTAAATTAATTCCCAGCGAGGCTGTGTAGGCAATTACTAGGACATTGACCTCGTTATAACTCTTCAATGGCGAGATTAGGGTCAAGTATTCAATTGAAAGCTGATGCATTTTGTTGGGCATCTATTTTCTGTTTTGCTACAAGCGGGATTCTGTGGTTAATGAGACCTCGTTTGATTTTGGGTTATATCTCAGCTGCCAGTTGTAACTAGAGGTCGGTCAAGCACGTGGATTCTGTTTGATTTTAATTATTTATGAGTAATGTGGTTACGTCCAAATAAATATTTGCAATGTATAATTAAGCATTTCCTTAATAATGTTTCACAATTTATAAATAAATGATTGGTTCGTTAATTTATCGACTTCTAAAAAGTAGTAATTTTATCAATAATGTTTGGTTCAATAATTCCAACTTCTAAAAGAATAAAAGAATACGTATGTTTTTTATGAATGTTCAACAATAATTATTTACTTCATACAATAAAATAGACATGATTTGTTCATTAATTTATTGACTTCTAAAAGGTAGGAAGGTAACCAATTGATCGAAATGTTTTTATCCACGTTCAGTGATAATTATTTGCTGAGTAAACCTATTTTCATGATTTTTTTAATAATCAATAAAATTTTAAAGTTATCAATACGTGTTTTTAATTCACTTTATTTAACTCGTTTTGTTCTTTAATATGTAAGAAATAAGTTGTATGTTTTATATGCTCGGCATCAGTCCTTTACTTATATTTCTAAAAGTGAACAAATGACAAATTTTCTTAATGGATAATTTAAAAGAAAACTTTTTTATTCTTCTGCCTATTCCATTAATATTCTTTTTAAATCTTCTGCCTGTTGTATTGATACTTTGTTAATCTTACACTTCCTCTTTTATTTCCTACATTTGTATAATTTTGTACCAAACTTATCTTCATAGAACGTATAACTCCCCTCATTTCTATATCCATCCAAAGCAGCATTACAATTTATAATATTAACTGTACCTTAAACTGTTACAGATTCAATGCTAATATAAATTTCAAAGTCAACGATGGACTTAAAACCACATTACCAATTGTAAACTCCATTACTGATACAGGACCCAATACTACATACAAATGGCTCGAAGCATACCAAGTGTCCTTCATCAGAATACAAATCGAAAATGTCCGACGTAAAAGGGTAATAGACAACAAACACAACGCCAAGTGAATAATTACATAGTAGAAAGTAACAGATGATGTACAAGAGAGGGAAAGTTTAACTTAGGATGTAATTTGCAATTTAAATAAATAGGTACCTTTAACGTTTGAAGAGTTGTGACTAGCAAACAAATCTTAATGGAGAAAGATTATAACGATAATTAAATTATTGTATGATGTGTCTGTACCTATTTTTAAATGGTTGATTTTTTAACATGGTTTTGGTTGTCATGTATAATACTAGCATAATATTGTAATCTGTGATTTCAACCGTATGTTGACTTTTTCTAAAATCGTGGTGATATCTTTGTGGTGTAAGAATTTCTTTGTTTGAATTCGATTATAATTTACAAACAGAAATATATTCGTCTAGTGACAACAACTTATCCCCCTTTTATTAAGTATTTAAAAGAAATATAACCGTCTAGTGACAACAACTTATCCCTCTTTTATTACACTAAAATAAAAATACCCGTTAAATAAGAAGCATTTTCTATGTTTGAATTTGACTGTGTGTGGAACAATCCCGCGATGCATTATCGTCGTGTAACTAGCCGCTTCGGCAATATTTGCCAATCCTATATATCTTACAGAGGACAGGAATTTACCGATTCTCTTAATGCTAATCGTTATATTAAAAAAATATCTCTATAAACCATCCTCGCCTTCATAATCCATAGTAAGGCAGTTCTTGTGTTTCGATTGGAAGTTACATTGTCGTCAAGCCACTATCTCAGCACTCAAGAGTAACAGCATCTCTATGCACGGCGTCAAGCATAACTTTAGCCTTGTTGAGATTAAACGTAGATGTCCATAATATATATATCGGCAATCAAACATCATTAATCATCAGTACCCGGTACATAGTAAAAGTCATTAAACAATTCAACATTATATTACTAAAATATTAATACTATTCAGATCCAAAAACATTACAATTAATAACAAACAACGTACAATGTGCATACATTAACATAACTATTTCCTATTTCCTACAAATATTTTATATCGGAGCTTCAATGGAATCGTTCAGTAAAACACTCATAGTTTTGATACGATAACATTCATATAGGTGTATTGTGCATGAATGGGCATTTTAATCAATAAAGTACCGCTCTACTGAGTTCGCATAATTACGAAATTATTTCCGTTTTGTTTTTAATACCTTTTGCCGGAAACATCGGCGTGGATTATTTTAAAATTTGTTTGCTAAAACATTTTCAAATATTGGCGTAATCTATATTAATATGTGAAGAGTTTTATTTATTTATTTGAAGATGTACCAAAGCAATCACTGCCATATACAATTAATTACATTTTGCGCACAGACTGCACTTTTTACATTATTTTTTAAAGCAATTGCGTACACGAAGGAGTATGAGATTTGGCATAGTTAAAATGTGTATGGAGAAAGAGAACATTTTTTTTATGTGAAAAGAGTAGCAAACGAGCATGTAAACCACCTGATGTTAAGTAGTCGCAGCTTATAGATATCCACGTACAACCACGACTGAAATCCTATTTGAGCTCGAACGTAGATACGTTGCTACTCTTGAGGACTAAGATGGTCGCCTCGCTTCAAAGTAGCCGGTAACCGCACCTCTCCAACCGAAACACGAGTAATGCTTTAGAGCGGATTATGAGTACCTTCCCAGTCGAGCTTTAATTCTCCCACCTTTAAATTCTACCAAATTCACCTTTAAATTCTAGTTTGCTACTTTAAACACAAAAAGCTTGGAAATAATCCAACTTTTTTTCTAGAAGTTGTAAGGAACAAATTATTCCTATACAAGGAACAAGTAAAACAAAAAATAGGGATAATATACAACATTACACTTATCTCAAAAACAAAAGCCGCAACAATAATTGTAGGAATTATGGACAAACTGCTTATTTATCAAGTAACGGTGTACAGAATCCGGGAATTCTCAGCGGTCGAAATTATAGAAATTTGTAATACAATAAGACAAGAACCGCTCGTTCGGGTCATCTCATAACGAGCGCCTTGAGATACCGAGAACAGAATAAAATGGAAATAAATTCAAAACCCTACAAATTACTTCCAAACTCATGTTTTTTTATGTAAGAAGAGTAACAAACGAGCATAAAAGCCACCTGATGTTAAGTAGTCGCAGCCCATAGACATCCACGTACAACCACATACACGTCCTAAATCCTATCTGACCTCGAACGTAGATACGTCGCTACTCCTGAGGGTTAAGATGGTCGCCTCGATTTAAAGTGTAGCCTGTAACCGCACCTCTCCAAACGAAACAAGTAATGCTTTACGGTGGATTATGAGAGCGACGGTGGTACCTCCCCGGTCGAACTATAATTCTCCCACTTTCAAATATGATATGATATGGTCAAATAAACATATTTTTATGAAATTTTAGTAGATGACGGGCATGCGGACCACCTGATTTTTAACAAAGCCGCGAGAAAGAGTATTAACTAAAACTGGATAACAGTTAATAATTTTCATACAAGTAGATCTAGAGACATGAAAATTGTACATCAGTTTTTTGAAAAATATTAATAAAGAATTAAAGTTAAAAAAATAAAAATTAAAAAATGTAAAAAAAAACAATTTTGAACATCATGAACTTCAAAATGACGTTAGTTATAAAATTCTAATAATGGCAACCCGACACTCACTTTAAGATTCACTATCACAAACCGTGAATAAGTAGGAGCGATCAAAGTAGACAATAGACCAATTGAATGAACTGACGGTACACACCGTTAGCGCAGCGGGTGTCAAAACCTCCTAAAATTCAAATTGGACACACAATAGATTATATTCAATCCGTCCTCAATCTTCACGGACTCCATCCTTTTCATATTTTCTAAGAACGAGCAGGATGCAAACAGCTCTGAGATCCAATTGATAAGTCCTGTTAAGCCCCAAATATTAAATGATCTCAAAAAGGAATAAAGTATAAAATTTGATGTCAAAAGATTGGCATCATGTTTTACTTAATGTATTTTTATAATAAAATGAACGTTATATTTTAAAAGGCTTTAATTGGCTTGAGGCATTTTCAAGAAATGACATTGATGCGTGAAGCCATTTAGAAAATATTTTAATTAAAATGTTCTTTGGTTTTTTTACGTTAATTTTTATTTGTTACTTTAATGTTTTCATCATCTGTAGTTAAATTCTGGTTTACATTAGCCTCTTTTAGTCTATCTGACTTAGTGAGATAAATGTAATTGAGAAACACTACAAGATTGCGTTAGGTTATAGGTAATTAAATAGTTTATTTTCCAGATTTCTAAGGTGGTAGAACATATATGGCTCGACTAGTATGAAGCTCATTTCGGAATTTTGGCAGAAAGGTTACTGCCTCACTTACAAATGCCGCGACCTTAGTCCTCAGGAGTAGCATGCATCTGTGAAGGACTCCAAATTAGACTCTTAGTATTTATAGACTAAGAGTCCAATGTTTTTCCATGAGTGGAAGTGACCACTGACCATCAAATGTCTCATTTTTCCTTCGATCTAAAAAAAATCAGAGAAAGTCCATAATATCGTATTGATGTCTAATCAATAAAGTTATCTATGTAAAGTTCTATTACCAACATCACTTAGATATAATTTTAGATGAAACTGAATAAAAGGTGCATTTACAATAAAACAGAAACTTATCAACGTAAATATAAATGTAAAAGTATATAAAGGTAGCTCAAAATTTTAACTCATTTTGTTAATTTGGTAAAATGAGACTTATTCCACTACGAATTAAAATTCTTTCTTTTTTTCAGATATGATTTGACATTATCCCTGCGTTCAACACTGCTGTACATTACGCGACGTAACGTACTTGCGGCTTTTTTACACCTGTGTTATATGTACAAATCTGTATGGATTACGGGCCAACAAAGGTGCTGTGTTTACGTCGGGACTACAAGACTGGGGGACGGACAAAACGTCTCAAAATTCAAAATTCAAATATTTTATTTCTGTTCTGTTTTCTGTTGGCTAAGGTAGACCGGGAGAAAAAAGCCGGCGGAAAAACTCTTGGCACTATTTTTCTGTCTGCATTCATAGATGGTACACAGATGCTAAAAATACAATGTTTCAGTGAATTGTCGGCGTATTTTCAATCTAGATAAATAAGCTCCAGTTTAGTGCCGCCTCCTGCAACGCTGACCCGATCTTATGAGCGCCGCAGTCGAAGTGTTAACATAATTGAGAACATTATAGAAATCTGGCATGCATGTAAGATTCCTTGCAATGTTTACATGATGATAAATTTCTAACTCGCAAATGACTTCGAAATTGTAAACGATTTGCGACCAGTGCTATAATCACAAACGACGTATTAATTGACATGAAGTTATCGATTTCTCTACAATATTTACTTGTTTTCTCTCCAATAAAAACCGTTTGGTAATGCATCGAGTTGATTATGTTTAATTATAATTGTAAAATTAATCCGTATATTAAATTATTTTAATACAAGCAACAATTCCAAATTACCAAACTGTGTTTTTATATTTGTGTTGGAGATTTTTTAAAGGTGGGAGAACTACAATTCGACAGGGGAAGTACCACCGCCGCCCTCATAATCCGCCGTAAAGTATTACTTGTGTTTCGGTCGGAAAGGAGCGATTGTCGGCTACACTTTGAAACGAGGCAACCATCTTAGTCCTCAGGAATAGCAACGCGTCTACGTTCGAGCTCAGACAGGATTTCAGTCTTGTAAGGAGTTGTACGTGGATGTCTATGGGCTGCGACTACTTAACATCAGGTGGTTTGCATGTTCGTTTGCGACTCTTCTCACAAAAAAGCAAGAAAGTATAGCAGGCCAATTGTTAAATCGTCAGTCCATGGACATCCACGTTAATTCTCAAACAGGACTTAAGCCATATCTGACAACTTATGACACCTACATACATACGTTGCTACTTCCAAGAACTGAATGCACGTCAAATCGACAGGTGATTAAAATCCTCTTTGACGACATACTTAGGTTTTTTTTTATTGCGAAAAAGGAAGAAACGGGCATGCAGGCCACCTGATGTTAAGTGGTCACTGCAGCCAATGGACAACCACATCCAATCTCAAATAGAACGGAAGTTCTATTTAATGATGGACGCGGATGCGTTCCTACTCTTTTTCACACCTTTCGATAGTTTAACGATTTGTTTAGCAATAATATAAGTTTCTCGATAAATTAAGCATCGGACGATTCTTAGATGCAATTGTTATAAGAATTGAAATGTTACGAACACTTCCAAACCTATTCTTATGAAATAAATAAATAGCATCTGTTATCTCAATCTGAACAACACAATGCTTCATAGAAAATAGTTAACACGACACAAATACATTAACATGAATGAATTAAACAATAAAAATGTAATCGTATATATTTTGAAAGCGTCCATTTGTATGGCATTTGTCATTGTCCGAAATCTTAGCATCCACTTTGTGGATTTAGAGCGCACTGAAACTATCGTGACGTCATTATGGCATGCGACAGCTGTTCAGATTAATTTTGTCTTCCGATGTTGAAAATGTGGTATTTTTCTTCTATAATTACATCCGTAGAAAATCACGTCTTACAAAATGGGCACGCGCTTAATGACCGTTAAAAATATTTCAATGCTTTGTCTCATACTTAGGATGAAATTCTAACAATTTTTATAAACGTTGATAAGGTTAAAGTCTGTCTTATCAAGATCGTTACTTTAGAGGTTAACTTTTTATATATGTACATGTGTAGCATTTGTAACGATTTCAACACGATTTCATAAAAAATATCAGTTTATTTTAAGGTAAATGAAAATTTCGAGAGAGAATTCCCATGTCTGAAACGTACTTCTGTTATTAATTATAATTGATTATTACGCCACTTGTTTTGTGTATTGAATATATACCGAAGTCATTTAATTTTTAAAATGCTGTGTGACTGTAAATATACTGCAATTCTATTTACATTTAGCCACATTTTTATATGAACTATACTTTTTGCATTATAGCTTAAATCATTTAGTTTTAGAGAATTTGTCGAGAAGGTTGGAATAGATTAAAGAAATCATTTAATTTTACAAGTTTATTAATGGAAAATCAAAATTAGTTCAGTGTTGTCTTTAACTCTGACTAAAACATTTGTATTTCCTAAAAATTATCATTCGAAGTTTAAAAAAGTATATTATACTCTCCAAATGGTTGAAAACGAAGGTCTTCTTTTTTTAGTTTCAATTCACATTCCATTCACATAATGAGGTCATACAAGACATGAATTTACTAAAAGACAAAGAAAAATAATATCCTCGTATTTTGGATTTATGCGCTGTTACGCAGCGCCAAATTTTAATATAATTTATGTCTATTTTATAATTATCAATGGTGTCTAAAAGTAACCGTTTGTAAAATGATAATTTGTAACGCACGAATAGCGCATTTTTGCGATTAATCAACGATATAGCGATTACCTGAAATATTTAAACAATTGACGACGACGAATTTTCAAATTTTTTGTTACACTGATTCTGGAAACAAAATATGCTATGTGCGACTTACATAAACAATGACAAGTTTTACAGCAACGCTTCTTTAATTTTACCGACGATATATGATTTAATGTAACAAAACTATCAACTTTATCTAAACTAAGTTGAAACACTTTGAATACATCTTTCATATCAGAACTTAGCAGCATTTACTACTATGTATGTACCTAATGAAAATAGGTATGACAGTAACGTCATTGGAATCGAACCACGAAGGATTGTATGTTTTTACAGGGATTACATATAGATACACAAATACCCAGACTCGGAACAAATATCTGAATTCAAAAAAATTTTTGTGTGATCGAAAATCGGACTCATACATACCTGTGAGTCATCACTATGATAAGTACCACAATAATACGCGAACTGACTACATTTATCTAGGTCAAGATAAGTACTTCGGCCTCAAGAAATTGGGCGCAAATAATACCCACAATAAAGTGGGTACTGAGGCCACTGAGTGACGTTTGTGTCAACAAAGAACCGTTTTAGATCTTTGATCGAACGCCAAGCTAACCGCCGTTCAGACCGACAGACGGTAATCAATGACGGGAAGCTACCATTGAACGCGCATTAAATTATATAAAGAGACTTGATGTATGAGAACACATATTCGTAAGTAGTTGAAATTGTATTTGCCAACGTAAAAAGTAATGTTCTATTAGACATGGAGATAAAACGAGAGAATTTAAATTCTTAAGTAACAATCCTGTGAAAGGCAACTAAAAATTGGTCTACTAGAAACTTACTACTAAAAAAGGTAGGCTAATGAATAATAGAATATTTTAATTTATCCAATTCTGTCATTTTAATCATTACAAAAGGCAACAGGAAAATAGGGCATCCCCTAACCAGGTGGACCGACGGTATGATAAGGATAGCTGGTAAGCACTAGATGCAGGGGCACAGAACCGGTCTGAGTGGTGGCCTATGTCCAGCTGTGGACGCGTAAGGGCTGATGAATGAAATAATTCCAAACACACCTCATTAGCTGAAAACAGTTCAGAATTTTAGCTGCCACTATGGTATTATTCTGTATAACTCAGGACATTATAGCAAGTATAGTACTATTTCTATACAACACTGTAATAGTACACAAAACTGTAATACTTCTTGTAAACATTTTTGCATGAAAACTCATCAATATCAGCTGTTACCAAAATGTTGTTTTATAACGACCTTAATAAATACCTGTACCTATTTTCTTTGCCTAGAATTTACGTGTTAATTACAATAATGTCAACCTTAAAACCAATTATAACGGACGTCAAACCTAAGAAATCCAAAAGAAGTCCATGCCCATGCGGTACAGTGCCAAGAACGCTAGCAGCATTCCCGCGCTGAATAGCGATCGCAATTCTCTGCGCGACATATGAACTGGCCCTACTGTCATCAGCGGCAACGATCAAATGTGTGACTAATATTAAAAAAAAATTGGTATTCCGATCCCACGGACCAAATCTTTAAATATAATATAATATACATATATATCTGTAAATAGAACTCTATATTTACAGGTACGTATTAAAGACGAGTATCTTTTCATTTGAGAAAATTTTCGCTAACGAAATAAATGAACAGACAAAAATACGTCGGGAGTTTCTACAGTTAGTATAAAGTTTGCTATGCACAAGTTCGACGGCAGCCGATCCGACATGTTAAGGACGAAGGCAAAAAAACCGTACTTCAAAACAACATTAAAAAAGTACCCGAAGCAAACGTAAATCTTGCTTTGAAATGATGACTTTATGTAATCAGACATTTTTTTTTTAATTTTCTTGCAAGTCTATTACTTGCAAGAAAGTCTTAATAAAGTCTTTCCGTGTTGTATCAAAAAAGTTGTTTCTGTGAACAAAGTTCTTAGATGCGTTCAAAGACATACTTATTAATGTAACTGTACATTTGAAATGAGTAAGGATATCCTCAAAAGATACCAAACGTAACAGGAAACATGCAACGCTTATATCATCGGTAATAGGAGACCGGATTCAAACCTTTGGAATAATTAGATATAACATCACTGGATGTGATGTGTATGGATTTCGTGTACAAAATATTATACAAGTTATTTCAGGATATGCTGACAGATTTATCTAAATAATGTTCAAAGGGAAAATACTTGTAAGATAGATTATGCCAAATATATAGATTAGATTACTGCTGCTTCTCGTTGTTATGACGCATAGTTAAAAATTGTTGAGAAAATTCGCTTTTGAAGATTACTATGTTGTAAATATTCGTTCATAGCGTTCACTTTGCGTTGCGTTACGTTAACCTAAAAGTTAACACCGGTACAAATGGCGTTAACTTTTAGGTCGCTGGTCTTGACTAGATTTTTTTGGAGATCATTAAACTTTCATATGCATGCATTCCTAGATATAAGTTAGTTTGTTCTATAGCACGATAGATACAATGACCAAAAATAACATCAAGGTAATAACTAGACACAGAATGGAAAACTATGGAACATAAATAATAAAATCGTTTACCACTTAAATCACTTTTAAACGTATAAATATATCTTTAGAGTTGCCTTAAAAGCTCTTTTGATATCCCATTCAGTGACTTTTGAGAGAAAAAATATCACTCAAACATAATATGACACCCAAAACCCGCCACTTCAATTTATCAAACCTTTATAATATCTTCAGGTATCCGCGATACCCAGACGAATTTAACAACGTACGACCATTCATTAATTGATTTATTCGTATTTATGACGGAATATAGATGGACAAACATATTTGCAGACTCAAACAAAACTTCGTTCATATATCTAAGTGAGGTATTTCACACATAATAGATTAGTTAAAGGCACATTATCTCTTATCTATATACCGTGGTGGTACTATATTCTACAAATGTACAAGAATGAAAGACAATTAGTTTAATGTTACTTAACTTAACGATAAAAGATTACTAAAAATGTCGATTCAAACCACGAGGCCATAAATATGCCGGATTTATCGTTAACCAATGGACGCCATTAACACATAATGCACTAAAGCTTTTACGTCAATATTTTTATATCGGTTTGCGGGATGATTAAAAATAAATTATTAACAGGCAATTGGGAGTTGACCTACATTCTAAAACTTAACTACTACACCCGTTTAAAACACTATAAATTGCACATATCAAGACTCGACGAACGTGTTCTAAATGTTTGGCAATCAAAAGTGACGCGACGAAGAATTTTAATGGATCAAGAAGCTTCATCGAAGGCGTATCCAAATTACATTGTCTCAGAATTAACTCACGCTTTTCTTATGTAAAAGTAATCAAAGCGGCAGTGACAACCTAGTGATAAAATTCCGGTCTCTCCCACACGAGGTCCGCGGGTTTGATTCTATAGCACCTGAGTGATCTCCATAGTTTTTTAAGATGAAGTCTACCAATACGAAATTGGCGACAGTTTCAAAATATTCATTTTATCTTAACCAAACTTCAGACCATATTATATTCAAACAAATTCATTGGTAATATTTATTGTATTTTCCTGTGATACTGGCAGTGTATTTTGGCGAGCAAACCCTGCATATTGCCATTTTTAATTTTTTGCTGACTAAGAAGCCCAAAATTTACTGTAGTCTGAATAACTCAGCAATTGGTAGTAAATAAATGATTCCGTCTCTGTTCGATCTTTGTTCTATGATATTATTACCCGGACTATGCCAAGTCGTAAACACAGTGACGCGAATATTTCGTAAATTATTGTGCGCTGAGGCAACACGAACCATAAACGTTTCATAAAATGCACAGATGTTAAGGAGCTATAGATCTATGGCAAATAATAAAACTTGATGCAATTTAAATGTTACCCCACTTATTTGTGAAATGTTTTCACTTTTTTGTGTCTTTACTTACTGAAATTATAACATAAAAAGGGGGAATCTGAGACGATTTTGATAAACAAGGTAAGGTAAGGTATATATAATATCGTGAAAATTTCAGATTCTAAAGGATGTAGGAAAAAGATATGGCACCAGCAGGCGCTATATACTCAGTAAGCTGTAAAATGCAACAGTTTTCATATGATTAAGGATATTTCTTTTGTAGCGTCTTAAATAGGGAGCGCATTATGTGAAGATTCGATGCATTCAGTTGTTAAGCACTTTTCTCATTTAAGTTTCAGTTGTCGACTTTGGTTTTCCTTTTAATATATCGATCTTTTTAGATATACTATTTTAATTATTGACTTATCATTATTGAAACGTAAGATCTCACGCTGGACTCAGTTAAAGATATAAGAGTTAAAATTACACGAAAAATTTTTGTAGTAAAAATATTATTTAAAACGGCTTATGTAAGGTACCTACTATCGAGTCGTTTATTATTCACAACATTTTACGTGCATTTAAGAAGGTCAAGCATGCCTCATTAATATTTATGTCTACTACTGAATGAACTCCACCTACACTTTTACGATACTATTCTTGTAGATATTAATGCAAATTGGTAATTTACACAATCAGTTGTTTCGAGCGTCATATTAAACCATGTGGTACAATGACAACTGCATGATCTGACACGCTAGGGCCTTAAGACGATTCCAGGCTACACTATTCTATATACCATATCTTATTATGGGAGAAGAATAGCAAACGAGCAAGATAATCATCTGATGTTAAGTAGTCGCAGCCCATAGACACCCACATACAACCAAAAACACGGTCGAAATCCTATCTGAGCTCGAACGTAGACACGTTACTACTCCTGACTCCTACTGATACTCCTGAGGACTAAAATGGCCGCCTCGCTTTAAAGTATAGCCGGCAACCGCACCCCTCCAACCGAAACACAAGAAATGAGATGAGAAATGCTTTACGGCGGATTATGAAGGCGACAGTGGTACCTCCCCGACCGAACTATAGTACTCCCACCTTTAATAACTGCCTAATAATAGTATTTTAGATTTCTGTTCTTTTTGTTTACTTGATTGTATATGTGCCTATGTGACTCACTTCACGGTTTTAGTGTGATAACAAAAAGTTTTGTTAGTTCTAATCAGATAACAGGGCATGTGTACATAGTACAAACTGCATAAAGTAAAATAAATGGGTCTAATGATTTAGACAACAAAAACCGACTAAGAACAATATAAAGAATATTTGAATTTTAAATAAAAAACAATAGAAAAAGAACGGATGTTCCTTCCTATTTAAAGTGAGCCTTAGATACAAGATTGTTAGGTTATTGATCCGCATTTACATAATGTATTCAGTGGACATAAGCATCGTTTTTGATAAATACATCAAGTATTTTATATTAATGATCAGCTCTTTATAATTTAATAAGGAGAACAAATGAGCAAGCAGATCACTTGATGTTGTGCTATTTCGTACGTACGTAGATAGGTGCTACTCTTGAGTATTAACACAGCCGACTCAAATGTTACTGTAGCTGTCAAAACCTCTCCAACCGAAATATAAAATGTTGCTTTACGATGATTAGAGTAGGGATAGCACATCCCCGGGCGAGCGATAGTTTTACATCCTATTAATTTTATTATATTTATTAAATGGAACCTTAAAAACATGCAATTTCTCAAAACCAAGTAATCCTTAGATTAAATAAGATAAATATATATGTATAAAAAATATATTACCTATCGATATTCGTTTAACCCAAATACTACATGTAAGTAACAATTGCCATTGTCGTTACTTCACTAACAGATTCAAAATTAACATTCATCGTATTCATTACGAGAACACTTTAAATTGACAAAAACTTTATTCAATTTCCTATGCAATGAGTTGTGACCCGTTTTCCTAACAATCGCATGAGATACAAAATCTCAACCTTTTCAAACTTTACAGTTCGCAAAAGCGGAATAAGGACCGAATATATTCGTATTTCGAGTTAGAGTGGCGGTTGTAGAATAGTCTTTCTGTTTTGTAGAATGTTTCTATTTTAACAGGTGGAAGAACTAGTTCAACCGGCAAGGTACCACGTCCCCACAATCCGCCATTCAATAACGTCATCCGGTTGGAGAAAACGGCCTCATGCTACAATTAGAAGTTAACCTAAGCTTTCTCATACTGAGAGAAGATTCCTGCCCAGCGGAGGGCCAGAAGTGGGTTAATATTGATGATAAAAGAAAGTCATGAATTTATTTACGTCAGCGCTACAAGAATGAGAGCGGAATCAAACGCCTGTGTATTCGTAAACAGATGCTAATATTTGTTTTATTTGTCGTCGCATCTCCAGTCTAGAGAACAGAGCTCCAGTTTAGTGCCGCTTCCCGCAATCTTGACTGTTGTATATACTTTATGTCGCAGTTGCAGTATTATAATATTGCAGATTAAATCCAACTAGTTCGTACTTCAACTGTGCTTTTCTTTTCAGCGAGAAGCTTTAAAGTTGCAGCAATCTTGCGAGCGACAAAAACCGCGTCGGACAGGCCTTGAATCTAGAGCGAGTAATCCTCTTAGCACCGACCTGGGTTACTTACATCTGTACTCGTAATAACTTTTAAAATGGTTTTTAAAATGCTTCAGGTACCGTACAAGCTACTCTTCACATTTCTGTTTTAGGGTTTCATCGTAAAAATGACAAATAGTCGTTTTTATTTTAAGTGTTCTTTCACCAAATCGCATAATAGATACCGTTTTATTTTAGTCTTTTTCGTATGGATTTAAGTCATTACGTCGA
Source organism: Phocides pigmalion okeechobee (assembly GCA_018251015.1). NCBI lineage: Eukaryota > Metazoa > Arthropoda > Insecta > Lepidoptera > Hesperiidae > Phocides > Phocides pigmalion. Next base: position 16,805 of record DWON01002136.1, read on the forward strand.
AAGTATGAGTAAACGTTGAAATTCAGAAGGAAGATATGTTTTACGAAATAGTATATAAAATAGAAGTAACAAACGAATTTGCAGTCCACATGATAAATAGTAAGTGTCGACCATGAACCTTTGTAACTAACTTAATCATACTACTACTCCTAAGGACTAAGAAGTTACCTCTCATATGCAGGTGGCAACCACATCATTCCCCCAAAAAAAACAACTACTTCATGGTAGAAATGTGTGCAAAGGTATGTGCGATGTGCCTCCCGGTCAAATCGTATTAGGTCTACCGCCATCAAACACTTATGGATCAGCGTAACGTATATTCTAGATATTCAGTTATAGCCTTAGGATCGAGCTTATTATGGTGACAGTATTGTCTAAAAAAGTAAAAAACCCCTTGTTCATATATTTATTTGTTTTCCTGTAACACGGAACGAGTTGTTAATCTGTTTTTTTAATCATTTAAATTTATTATTATAATATATACAGATTATAATATATTAAAATCTAAAAATTAACTATAACAAAAGCCTAACCTAAACAAACTAAAGGGAGTCGATGACAATCGACGTCGCCGATAACAATAAGGTTGGTCCATATCTCGCGCAGAAACTTGCGATTGCTTTTTAATTACTAAGTCAAGGCTACAGGTGCCTCGACTTATGCAATGCATTATGCTATGACTACCCCATTAACCAATATTTTTGAAAAGTTAAGTTACGTATCGCACAGTTTATTGCAGGAAAAATGCTCAATATTCATAGACACAACCGCGGGTTAACACTAGTGACAAATAATAGCGTAAAGAGAATCAAATGTATTTTTAATTCCTCACGTCGTGCATAGTTAACAAGTGGCCAGCTCTAACACTAACATAACCCTACGTCGCTCCCACGACAACGGGTACCTTTTGAAGGTTTCCCCCTCGTAAACAAAAAAAAAAAAGCTCTAACACTAACAAGTAATCCTCTTTGTTTGTGAAACAAGACTGTCACACTTCATTCGCTGGAAAAGCGAACTGAGAAAAGAACCGCTTAAACAGAAAAATAAACTTAATTGTAATTTTGTAGTGGCTGCGGAAATAACAAATACCGTTTTTTCTAAATTGTACATGAAGTTTTTTTATACATTGGACGTAATGAACTATCATGCTTTACTCTTTATAGTAAGTGGTTAATATGGACCATAAAAAACAAACTCCATATAGAACAGAGGCCCCTCTTGAAGTCAATCAAAGAGGCGTTGCTATTCCCCAATGAGATAATCGCCTCATTTGTATGTGAGCTTGTAACTATTTCCCTACCATCAAAACGAAAACAATGCTTTACTTTAAAAATGGGTACAACGGAAATATGTATCTTCACGGTCGATCTATACACCACCTTAAATTAATTTAATTAAACGTAAATTAAACATATACCGCAAGATTTTAAAGGTGGAAGAACTATAGTTCGACCGGGGAGGTACCACCGCCGCCCACATAAAACCGCCGTAAAGCATTACTTGTGTTTCGGTTGGTTTGTAGTTATACGTGAATGTCTACGGGCTGCAATTACTTAACATCAGGTGATATGCATGCTCGTTTGGTGCTCTTCTTACATGAAAAAAAGAATCTAATCAAATACTTGGGTAAATACCGGAATATTACTAAGGTGAAATTAAAAGATCAATTTGGTAACAGTGACACATATTTTTGATTGATTGGTCAAATAAAAATGGATAAAGTAATTACAACTTTAATTAATATACCAATATCCACTATAATGACATTCTGACATTGAATTATGGAGATTATTGCTTCCTACCATCAGGTCGAAGACATTGTTAAATCAGAACATATTTTTTCAAACAAATAGTACCACGTTTGACCGACGTTGCCGGTGACCAGAGGGCTGGTTCATATCTCGCGCAGAGAATTGCGATTGCTATCCATTATATGTCCTGATTTAAAATATGCGGACGGAAGTATTATTGAATGCATATATTCTGTCCTAGGTTGTATGTGACTATCAACGGGCTAGACTAGTTACTTAACATCAGGACGACTGCGCGTTTCTAGTAGTTTATATTTTTGTACAGAATAATAGTAAACGAGCGAAGACAACACACTGAACCGACGTTACCAGAATGTTCGTATAATTTTTGCCTAAAACGCAAATGATATATTGAAGCTTTCAAGTTGCAATTCGAGCGCTATCAATACAACCCTTCGGCCGGATCTTATATTTTACCCTTTTCAAAAATATATACAAAAGATGCCTTGTATATGTCGAACCATGCTTCCATTTCGCAATCAAGATAAAAAAGAAAATATCCGAATAAGTACACAATATTATTAAAAGCAATGCTCCTTGTAAATGTTTTTTTAACTTCAATAGCAGAATTATTGATGCATTTTAATTTTAACACGTTTTTATTAGCTTGGGTTGTATGTATGTATATATGTATGTATGTAATAGATTATTTGAACTTAATTTTCAACAATTTCCAGATGTCTGATTAATTTGAAACTCTGCACACGTATCAAGTACCGCTGACAATACAATAATATGAAAAAAATTAAAAATAAATAATAGTTAAAAAACCAAAAAACACGCTATTATAAAAAAAGGATAAATAAGAAAAAAAATATTGCAATGTAAAAAAAGCTTGGGGTGTATGGTGCTAATAGATCACTGAAATACACCCCAAGGTTTTTTTACATCGCAATATATTTTCTTATTTATACTTTTTTAGTTGGATTTTTTATAAAAGCGTGTTTTTTTAGATTTAACTATTATTTATTTAAGCATTATTATAGTTCAGATGGAAAGGAGGGCACAAATTTTATAACTTTAGAAGCATTCGTTTATATCTCAAAGATATATAATCTCAAAGATTTCTTTTCCAGAAATAAACGTGGACCTCATATATGTAGAAAATACAAAAAATCTGTATTATTTTTAGAGACCCCATCTTTACGTTGTCTATCCTTCAGAACATGTATGGAGAACCACTCTTAATTTTTTTAGTTCTCGTAATTTCATCGTTACATAGTATAGCATATACATATCTTATTTTAAAAAAATATTTATATTGTACTAATAATAAAATGTTCCGAATAAAATAGTTATACTATAAAGTTATCGACATGAAAAGATGAATGATAAATGATAATGATAAGGGTTTATTTCTTACCAATTTGGAAATAATATTCACTCAAACTTTTATATTAAATAACGTAGCAAATTTGTCATAGAATAATTAATTACTTGGCGAAAAATATACCGCTTCAAATGTTTACTAAACGTTACACATTTAATTAGAATGTACGAAGAAAATATTATTATTTTAGCAAACCACCACACGAAGGCTTCCGCAAAATAGTTTAAAAGTGTAATTTTATTCTTTGCCACTTACAGGACAAAGGTTAAAACTATTCTGAGGGAAAACCAGAGTAAAAAGACTACGGTTTCAGCTAAGCGAGCATACTTGCAAGAAAAGGTATTAAAACTTATTGCGCTTCATAATTAAATGTGAATTATGTGAAGTGGTCAAACATTTTTATGTATTTCTTTGTACTTTGTACTTTGTACTCACCAAAATTCTAATTTTACTAACATTGCAAGCAAAATAATACTTCTCCATACGCCAGTGTTCTTTTTCTTATTACTTTCCGTTCATTGGCTGCCCAAAACAAGGGTCACAAATACTTCATAAAAGAGGGGCCAGGATCACACCCTATCTCGCTACTCCAATGCCTATTTCTTTAGAAATAAATTTACCCTTAAAAATTTAGTTTACGGGAAAAGTGTTTTCAAAGTCCCAATTTCACCACTAGCGGTCACCCATCCAACTTCTACCCGCTCCGAACGTGGCATAATTTTAACGAAAAGCCGGGAGCTGATCCTCATATTTACGTTGAAGGAGCTTAGACAATCTACTACGAGCTCCCAATTTTTTACTTCCTCTAATTCCCAGTGGCACCGCGTCTTAATATAAGTTTTAGACCGTTACGATTGGTAAGACAACTACGGAAAGTAAACACTCCAGATAGTACAAGATTAGTTTTTGAGCGCTGCCGCTGCTAAAGACAGCTCATTTTGGAACAAACCACGCAAAATCAACTTGTTCAGATCCAAGTTACTTGTTCTATTCTTAGATAGTTCTACGTAAAAAACTGTTTATAGGCTAGTATTTATCGTGTAAATTTGTAAATAAGCCATATAAGACGGATTTAATGCCTACAAGTATACTACGTAAGTATTATGATCAGTAACCATTTATGTACGTATTTACTTACATACACACACTTAGAGATTGACTGTAATACAATTTTATACTATTTTAATTATCAAAAGATCTAGACAGAAAGAATATGCGTTTCTAAATCTATGAATAGATTTACTTTTCTAAAAGTGACAAAGCGACTTCGTAATAATTCGAGAAGCATTGTATCTAGGTATATGAAGCAATTTATATTCTAAATCTTTCTATGCAGCTGTAAAAAATCTGTTTTAAACTCTAAATAAAATCACTTCAAAACTTACTTATATAATAGTTCTTTCCATTATTTTAACATGGTACTAACTTTCTTGAATACGACAATATTATAATCTTGTTTGTCTTTTTAAAGCCATGTTTAACAGGTAGTAAAAGTACAGGTCGACTGTGGAGACACCACTGGAAGCCTCATAATGCGCCATAAGGCAACACTCGTATTTCGGTTAAAAAGGTGTAACTGTCGGCTACAGTTTGAAACAAGACAACCTTCCATTATGTTATATAACGGGTACTCACGATTAACGATTTTTGATTTTTAATTGCCGATATTTCGAACCAGTTGCATG
>DWON01002137.1:0-21630 GCA_018251015.1 Phocides pigmalion okeechobee
AAATTTGGTTGAATCCAAGTATTTAAAAGGTTATGGCAGACTGACATTTCGGGTAATCCATTTCAGTCCTCAACTGTAGCAACAAATGAAGATGGTTATAGAGTTCTATGGGTGACTTGATCGATTAAACATTACAAATACAAAAATTATCCTGTTTATTACACACACACATGCATGTATATACATATTTCAATTACCTCATCTTCATGTTGTTTTGCTTTTTTATTTAAATCCTCCTCTTGTTCTCTGAGCATGCCGATACACCGCTGTTCAGTGAGTTCAAGACTGGCATCAAAAACATTTCCTGAGTGTGGGTTGGATCCCAGTCTATAACCATACCCCATTGGCAGAAAGTCTTCCTCTTCAAATACTTGCGCTCTGTAATGACAATATTTAAATAAAAATACTAAGATTTAAGCATGAGTACTTCAAAAAGGAATTGTAGGTAGGTATTGTAAACTTGAACTAGATCCCATACATCTCTGAATAACATCTACCCTTCCACAAAATTTTCCTTAGAAGCAAATATAATTGATTATCATCTAACATATTTAATTTTTCTTAACATTAAATTATCATATGACCAATTAGTACACAGAAAACAAGTGGTTACTTGACGTCCATAGACAACTGTAACCAACTCCAAATAAAACCATAGTCAAAGAGACTTGCTGCAACTTCTTAAATAGGCCAGTATGTAAAATATAATATGTAAATGACTCCATAACACTACACCTTTCCATATAAAGTAGAAATTGCAAAATAATAATTATAAATTTGCATGACTTGTAAGTAGAAAAAGAGTATTCATAAATTACAATAAGACCAATTTGTCAAACCTCATTCAAACAAACAATGACTTCTATATTATTTTGAATTATAATAAACAGAATATTCTATATTATTCTATTCTATCTATGGATTTACCCTAGAAGCAAATATTTCATTTGCAAAAGATTCAAAAACTATGGTTTCACATTATTATTATGTCTTTATCAAGATAATAGCTGGAAACTTATAATGTTTATAAAAATAAATATGACCTCAAACTTACTTGTTAATACAGTCTCTTATACTGTCTAATAACTTATAGACACAAATACAAAAAGACTTCAATGATTTATTCCTAATTGAATGGGGCTGATGGAGGTAGAGATTGGTAAAGACAGTTTGTGCAAGGGAATGTCCCTCCAGCCAGGTGACAATGCAAGCCATTGTCGCATCTATGACACCAATAATTTCACTTGGTTCGAGATCATCTATCTTGAGTTTGCCACACTGAAAGAAAAAAGTAACTATTTAAAAACAAGCTTGACATCATATGAGGATCAATAAACATTCACATTTTTTTTTTATTTGACCACCATGCAGGCCGCCTGACGTTAAATAGTATCTGCAACCCATGGACATCTAGGACCAATTTCAAACCATACCACTCTTAAACTAAATTCAAACAGTACTTAATTTCTGTCTGATGTCATACATAGATATAATGCATCTGTCCAACCGAAGGACAAGAACTGTTTTAACAGCAGATTATGAATGCCTCTAAGGTTGAACAGTTGTTCTACTCCCTGATTTTATAAAAGTATTTTATTAACTAATATTATTTGTGTTGGTATGATTTGTAATTTATTGCAAGAGGAATTAACTCACGTGACACTTATTTAGTTAGTAGTTAGGAGGAAAAATTTGACTTTCACTGAACATTTGCAAGTGCTGCAAATGTTAGTTTATTATATTTATTCCTGTAAAAGCATGTGATTTAATTCCTATCACACATATATCTAGGTCTAGAAATTTCAAAAATAATTTATGGTTATTTTATCTTAGATCTCAGCAGGTCATTGTAATTCATACTACTTACTTCATTACTATTTTATTAGATTGAATGAAATTTTAATAAAAATATAATTACCGCAACAGACTTTTGAAAGTTGAGAGGTCTAGGTATACCTCTGTTACACAGCATACCAGCATCCATTTTCGGATCCATCATTTCTATGGCGGACATAGCCTCAAATAATCCAAACAAGTGGCCATCATGGAGTAATTCACCAAGTTTTAGGTCTAAGAAACAAACACATAAAAATCTTAAATAGATATATTTGATGGCACTTATCATAAAATTACTTATTACAGCTAAATCTTCTTCAATAAATACACCAGGTATTTTTAATGGCCATTTTAGTAAATTAACACAATTATTTTCCCTATACAACAACTCAATTTTTAACGAAAGTAACTTTTAGTACAACCAAATGTGTATCTCCATCAATTAAATGTTAGCTGCATCTACAAAATGCTTAGTTCAGATTAAAACAAGATACATTCTATTCAAAAAACTAAAATGTGATAATACTAAATATATATTAACATTTGTTAAATTAACATTTTATACTTTACCTTACAACCAATTAATGTATTCTTATTTTATTCTAACTTTACCTTGTATATGTGTAAAGAAATCACTAGTTATATCAACCCAGTTATAGGTGACTTCAGGGTTATTTCCTAATGACTCCATTGTTCTGTAAAAAATATATATTAATGTGATCCAATTTTATTTTTTAGTTTTAAGGTTTGTTATATATGTAAAGTAGCAACAATCATGCAGTCTGCTGCTTTTCATGCAATTTATCTGATACATTATGTTATATTATGGGTACACATGATTCATGGCGAAAACCCATGACAATTAAAAATCAAAAATTGTTAATCGTGAGTACCTGTTAATATAACATAATGTATGGATTCCGTGTGTATGTAATATCAGTTAAAAATCAAATAGTTTATCTGGTGGTTAGGACACCGCTGTTCAATCCCATACATAACACATCATATAAAGTCATAACCATTTGTATTCAGTAACAGATATTGAGCTACTTGTGAGGACTACAAGTTAATTGTGGACAACATATGTCTGTTAAAATGCAACAATTGCTTCAAACTAGAAATGGATTGAAAGTGGCATGTCTCTGGTCGATTAAATAAATACAGATTTTCTCACTTTGCACTGTATTCAAAATAATTTTTAAGATTTACTAGTACATGAATATTAAAAAAAACATTTAATTTACAATTATTTTATACTGACCCTGCATAAACTACTGTAAATATAATAGATAGGTTGTGGAGGTAAACAAAATCCTTCTAATTTAATGTGGATGACCCAATCCATGAAATCTTTTCAATATAACTGAATTACGTTTTTTTTTAAAGATAATAGCTAGATTAGTAAAAGTTTGAAGGACACTGGAGCTTATTTCACTAGACCGAAGATCTGAGGACAATTCACTGGAATATTGCAATTTTTAGCATCTGTGTCTATATGTGTCATCTACAAAATCACAGATGTAATGTCCGTCCACAGTCTTGTAACGCCAACATAATCATACCACTTTTGTTCACCCGTAATCCATACAGATTCAAATTGCCAGAAAACTAACCAATTTTCAGGCAGTTTTACATCTGGCATGACTGCCAATTTCTAAATAATACATAGGTTGTATTTACCAGCTGCACTTACATGTCATTCAATCATATTAGTTATCAGGTGTACAAACGTCACAAGTGGTAGAACTAGTTATACCTATAGTTTGACCCAACATTTACCACCACCCTCTGTGGTTGCCGGCTACACTTACATACTTCAGAAGTAGCGATGTTATTACATACAAGCTCAGACAGCTGTCCAGGTAACTTTGAAGGTTTATTTCTATGGACTGCAGCAACTACTTAACCTAAAGTGTCCTGCATGCACATTTGCTGCTCTTACATATAAAAACATACAAGTTTTAATAGAATTTCAGTACTATTTGAGCAAACACTTAACATCAGATGTTCTTTATCTACAGCTCATCTGATACTTTTTTAACATAAAAAGCATTTGGTTTTAAGATGAAGTCTTAGTAAGGAATCTCTCTCATAAAGTAATTAGTGGAAAGCTGCATTGTTTTTAAGTAGATATTAATAATCTCATAATGTTTTTAAAATCGGTTCTTAGCATATGAAAATTGTTAGATATTATATGTAAGTACAATTACACAAACATAAATACAATGAATATGTTCACATACTATTCAATTTAAGTGTTAAAAAAGTAAAATTTTAAATAATATAGGTCATGCTTACTGCTAGGTTGATAATTTGTTGCCTACGAACATAACTTTTATCCTACAACCTGAGTGTTGATATTTTATATATAATACATGCATTAAATATATTAATACAAAAATACTACCGAACTAAAAGAGAATAGGTATGCCAAGAATTGCATGCATGTTTACTAACCCGTCACCGTCAAAAAACCCATTATCACTATCACCCATTTTAATAACTGCGACTAGGTTTATTATGTACCTAGTATACTTAGAGCACAAATTTTGCGTTAATATTATACAGATAGGCTCTAATTCTATTTCATTTCATTCTTCACCGGTCGCCAATCTGAAATCGATCGAACGACAAAATATTTTTTTGTTTGTCAAATACCAAATGACAATTTCGACTGGGACTGCGAGACATCGATACTTAGTTAACCGTACCAATGACATTAATGATACTTAAAATTACAATTTATATATATTTTTAAGCATTATAATATAACTTTCAATATCAACAACAAAAACTGATATTAATGTACATCGATATATTCAACATTTCAGTATTGACTACCTATTTCAGGGTTGTCTACATTTTATTTTGTGATATCGATTTTAAATTTTTATACTTATTTTCCTAGACGAAGATTCCAGCATAGTGCAGATACAGATTATAATAATTTTCTTAGTCGCGGATAAAATTCGCAATGTAAATATTTTTATTAACCTACCAAAAAAACGATGATAATAATCAGTTAATTCTATTATTACATATTACATAAATAATTTGTAAGTATTTTTATTATTTATGAATTTTATTACATTTGACTTTATAATTTTGATTTGAAACCTATTGTTGGCACTACGGCTCACCTTTACTCAGCAACCATTTTAATTACAATTTGTAAAGTATTTAAGAATTAAGCATGTGTTTTAGTCCAAAAATGCATCTAAAGTTAATTGTATAATTACTTAAAAATAATGAAATATTTAACTATACGCTACTTAACATTATATTACATTGCACACATTTTATAATTGTTATATTTGTAATATAATGGTTACTTTTCAAAAATTAGGATAATAGAATACTGTTTTTCAGTTCATATTACAGTTACGAAAAATGTCAATAAATAATACAAGTAATCTTATTAGTTAAATATATTTAATGCTATTTTTAAATGGAGAATTCGAAGCTATTTCAGCATTATCTGTGACAGTATCATAAACATCACTATCAAGTTGAGCTTGTTCTGTTGTGGGGCCACTGCTTGCATCGGGAGAAATATTTGTTTGGCCACCGGGTTTTGACAATCCAACTCCACCTACTCCCATATCCATACAATCAAAATGAAGGATCTGTAAATAACAAAGCATCCCAAAGATGTTAACATCGTTTTTCATTTCTTTTTCTCATAATAATTTAAAGAATACTTCATAATTTACAAAAGTTAATTATTTAGGTAATAAGAACTTAATACAAGAGGAATGTATTGACAGATAAAACAGATAATAAATTAAACATTTGAATAAGAAATTCACGCTATTAAGTTGATCGCAGCCTAATCGGCCATTTTTATCAAAAAAAGGCGGGTAAAATGTGAATTTGTCATAAATGTTCATAAACACATCTCAAACTAAATAGGCTATTAATTCTGTAGGTATTAAGCCTATACATTTTTGTTGTAACTTCATTTTCGTTAAAATTTCGGAATGTGTTAAGTAATGAAATTTCATTTAAATAATAGGTAAGTATGTTGTACGTAATATTTTAGTGTTTACATATCTACTATAATGTATCTAAACAGGAACGTTTAGTAAATATGGGGCTTGCAAACTTACGAGAACAGGGGCTTTATCGACTCTGGTATCCATATCCATGCAGACATGTAACTTTTGTTCTACAATACTGATGTCGAATAACCGAATGCACATGTCCAGTAAACCAGGCGGCAAGTATGGGACGGGGATGGGCAAGCACAACGGTGGCGGATTTCGGGCTGGAATAGAATTATTGAAATGTAAGTATTTAAAAATGACATCCTTGTTATTTTTCTTACTATTATATAAAAAGAAAACGTTTTATTATTAATATACTATTATTATTATACCAAATTAAATTAGAACTGCGCAATAATAGAAATAAATTATATTTTAAAGAATCGTTAAGTATTGATAAGTTGTTGATTTTTAATCAATATCAAGTGACATGTTGCGATATTATTTCAAACTGGCGTCTTAAGTTTATATTTCGCTGGAAAAGCCATAAGTTACCGCTTGTAAAGTCTATAAAAGCTAGTTTCAAACACACAATGGAGTTTTAATTTTAAGAACAAAATAGAAGAAAAATACGAATATGTAGTAGGTATAATGTAAATAGTTACTTACTGGAAAATGTGTTCAAATAAACGCTATTATTGTTCATTTTCACTTCCATTTTGATTAGCGAGTCTATAGGTTCGTAGTTCAGCGTCACACAAGCTAAAAATAAAATAAAGTTATGTTGGTAATATTTAGTAAGTACTTTATTACTTTAAACAAAAAATATAAATTAGGGATGATTGGAATATAAATAAGAGCATAGAAGAAAAATGGTGCGTTTTGGTTCGAGAATCAAATGATTTATCACATTTATAGTTGATAAATTATAATTCAACGGAAGAAAAAATCGCTACTCTCTCATGATCCGTTGTTAAGTTATCATTGTGATTCTGTTGGAGATGTGGATGGATAGATTAAACACTAAGAAGTATTACGATCAATTTACTCAACAGGAGCAGCGTCGTATTTAAGCACGACCTCAAATAGACCTTAAGTCCACTTATCGTCAGGACTACATGCTCATTCGCTACTCTTCTCATATAAAAAGAAAAAGAAAAAGTAAAATATCTACCTGCTTATTTTTTTATTTGATTCCAAAATTAAAATGTAAAAAAAAAAATGTGAATATCAATGAATAAGCGCCTGAAGAGGAATTTTAAGTTAAAAACTCACTTTGCCTGTCGAAGTTAAACGCCTGGACTCGTACCCCTGTACAGCATTTGCATTGCAAACCATCGCATATGCATGGTCCGCCCCTAAAGGGCAATCGGACAAACCAGCCCGGGCGGTACCAAGGTCTTGGCATCATTTTGCGTATTGTCTGAAACATGTCAATATTTCAATAAGAAAAAGATTTAGCTCGCCTAGTTCTTTAAACATGTATTAACTTAAAATAACAATAAACTACGTACGCTACATTCCCCACGTTGAGAAGCTTTGTGCAGTAGATCATTTCAAAAGGCGTAAAATACAATACAAATTAGGGTTTTCGTGTTTAACAGAAACAGACAGTGTAGGCTTCCTAATATCCCAATGTAATCCGACCTCTCATAAAGGGGTTCAGAATTTCGAATCCCTGGCACCGCACGTAACCTCGTGACTTTTCGAAGTATTTTGACAAAAAGGGAAAAAAAATAGCGAGGTTCTCCATAAAGGTCTCAAAAAAATATGAGATCTGCCAAGCCGGTACGATCTAACCTTTTGCGAACGAGAGAAAATTGGTATCGAATAATGAAACGTAATAGGTAAAATTTTACTCTTAATTATACCGTAAATACTTGTTAAGAGAATATTGGTCGAATATTGAAGTAAAGGGTTCTATTTTACACGTAATAATATCGTAAGTAGTTATTAATATGTGGTATTCAATATTAGTACAAATTTCATTAAGAATGCCGCAAAATAATTGTGTGTAAATGTGTTAGCTTTATTATTTTACTCCGTAAAAGGCATGTGCCGAATGTTTTTACCTATACCGCATTATTTCGTGCGGTTTCCGCAATATGATTGGTATTAAAAGTACTTTTTTTTGCAAAGAAAATGTATTTATTTCCTACACAGAATTAATGCTAATTTATACCACATGTCTTTCTACAATGATTACTGCAAATAGTGGAAATAAATACAATAAGAAAATAAAAAATATTATAATTAAACATTACCTCATTTGTTTTAATGTCATAATAAATAGAAAAGTCTGCTACGTCCATTGCATCATCATATTTGCCAAATTCCATCCGGTATTTCTTCACTGACTTTGAAGCTTCTGTAAGTACACGAAAATGTAAGGATATATAGTATGCATAACATATTATTGCGTGTATAAGTATACTACGATTTTCGTTCCATGACAACAATTTTAGTATCAAATAAGATTAATACAAATTATAACGAGATTTCGTTCATAAAGAGGGCCAAATGATTCATTTTAGTCAATAGAAAGTTCTGTTTACCTAGGTTTGAAATAAAACTAAGTGGACGCACGGTAAACTCATGGAAAGAAAAATGATTAATAGGTTTTTTTATAAACAGCATAATTGCATAACAATAGGAATGAAACAATGTGAATTGATAATGAGTATATTATTCAATAAAGTTAAAGGTGATTACTAGTAAAATAACTTATAAAATAGCCCAAATATCTTACCAGCAGACAGAGCCACATAGCACAACATCCAAAACAAAAACAATAACAGCGGATTCATTTTCATTTTACCGAAACGATTGATTCCAACCTAAATTCGATTGTTATTGTCTCAAGGGACGCTATTCAAATGGCTACACGTCAGTTACAAACAGACAAACAAATAAAGGATTGACGTGTATTTGTATGCAAGAAGTGCCGTGCGTGAGCGCAACTGGCTTGCGGGACTTTCTAGAGAGAAACTCCTGCGCATCGCTACGGGCGCATCACCACTGGCCATTAAATATCCATTTTAGGTAGATGAACAAATATGTTACATATTAGTAATGGTTAATAAAACGATCTTATATTATTCCTAGTGTAAGAAAATTTAGATCCCGTTCACAAATATCAGATACATTACTGGTAAATAATTACGTTAAACATTTTAAACGGTACAATGATTTTATGCCATTATTGGAAAGTGTGACAAGTATAGTAATTCTTGACAATAGCTGAACGTTAAAATGTACGTTACTGGTATTTTCCCATAGAATAATATAATATTTTTTATCTACTTACAATTGCAGGAAATGAAATTCCAAATGTAATCGTTAAATACTAGCGACATAGGTAGTTGTGAACGTGATATATATACATCAATGGCATTGAAACACTTGTATGTTTATTCAAACATACAAGTGTTATATTCATACTTAAAATATGTTTGTTTACAATAAAATCACTTATAGTTGTTGTAGTAATAATTTTATTATACACAAGTAACAAATAAATTAGTAAAATAAATTAAATTTTACTTATAAAATGTAACAAATGCCTATAAATATATTTTACATTATTATTCAACTTTATACTATTTGATATTTTACTGATGGCAAAGGAAATAATCTAACGAATATCCAAAGATGGAGTCAAGAGGCGATATTACTGTTCATTTTTATAACTAGGCGATTGTTTAATAATTTAGAGTTTTACTTGTTTGGTGGTACCTTTTAACTATTTCTTAAAGTAAAAAGTATAAAATACGTTATTAATATATTACTCGTCGAAATCTAATATTTCTAGTAAGGACCGTACGACGTTATTTTCGTCATATTCTTCAATATCGTCATCACCAGCGTCAATTACAGCGTCTACGCCACCAAGTGGGCTTGCCACTGGAAGACCGCCTCCTTCGTCGGGTTTTACCATCGCTATGCCATTTGCACCCATTCTGAAAGACATTTTAACTTTAATAACGAACTACCATAATCCGTCATAAATAAATTTCTGTGTTTCTGTTGGAGTATTGTTATTGCTGGTTACATTTAAAAGTTAGTAGACCATCTTATTCCTCATGCGTTGGAACGCATCTTTATACAACTTCAGATAGGACGACAGTTCTGTTTGAGGTTGATGTGGGCTGCAGCGACCACTTAACATCACAAGAAGAAAATAGGAAAATTTCTAAACCGAGTAAAATAAGAATAGTACAATCATAGCAAAAGGGAGTATGATAAAACCAGCAAACTGATAACTGTCATATTTTACTATCAATATGATAATATTAAGTACCTTAAGCAATCAAAAGCGAAGTTAAAGAGCTCCAAAGATCGCCACTTTCCAGTCATCGCCAAACAAAAGTGAAAGTTTCTTCCAGGAAAGAATATATTGTAAAACTTCGCACACACTTTTAAATTTGATAATCTCGGTGGACTAATGCATATTGGTCTCGGATTTTTACCTGAAACAAACAAAGCAAATTAGAAAAAAAAGCGTTTTGTTGCTACAAAATATTTATTAATAAATAATTTTAATACCTGACATTGAATTTTCATACAGAACCCTGTCATTCAAAGACATGGCCACATCAAAAGCGAAATCTCCCGGGTGATATGTGACTTTCATACAAGCTTTTTGTTTTAACAAATCCATGACGTAACCAGTGCAGCATTTACAAACTCCAAGAGAACATGTGCATCTTCTTGAATTAGTATTATCTGATTCTTCTTGATTTTGCCTTGCAATGTATGAAATGCTTCGATTATGCTTTAGCCTTAAACGATTTAGCAGCAACAGTGCACTGTCTGGTACTTCCAGATGTTCAAACGTTTGCATTTGTGTATTACTTGTATTAAATTGCGATTTTACTGGAACAAACGTTATATTATAGCATTGGTAAAACATTATTCAAGAAAAATGATGTTGTTTTTCTTACCAATTTCTTTTCCTTTAACCTCAATGACAAATACGATCACTAGTATTATTTCCAAAATCTGCTTCATTTTTGTTAGATTTATAAAATTACGAAGCTGCGTGTGTGTCGATGGTATCAACGATACAGACGTTCCAGTTCGTTTCACGATATTCGAGCCGGTTCAACGGTGGAAGCGAAATCTCAATAGCATCTTCGTAACTTTCACACAGGATTCAAATTTAATTAAAGTACATCAGGCGATAGTTACTTGTTATACTTTTGTCTTATGTATTGTGCCAGATGTATTTTTAGTACTCCACGCCAAGAGCACATTCATAATATTTTATGCAATATCTTACACATTTCCCTTTATTTATATAAGACTTGAGTATGTGGGGATAAGTGTTTTTGTAATTTACCTTATATGATTCCTAAGCTTTAACTTTTTAACACATTCATGATGATATATTCTGCTTTTTTATAATGTTATGTTTAATGGAAACTAGCACATAAGTTCACGTTTACCTTTTTGGAAATACTAGAAGGAAAGTAACTAAAATTAAAAAATATTTCTAGTTTTTCAATAAATATATTAAACGGAAAATAATGTAATAAACATATTTTTGGTATAAATTACGTTTCTAGTCATTTAAATAATATCTAATTCATACTACGTCCATCGAAAAGGTCACCAACTGCATCTCCTAATGCGTCTAAAGGCCCTTCCTCATTGGCTGCACCACCAAAGAGTCCGCCAGGTCTTCCGAAAAGGCCCTCACCGTTTCCCCCAAGAATACCGCCGGCATTCTCCAAAAAACTTCCTCCATTATTATTATTATTTCCACTTCCAAAGAGATTAACAGGTGATGGACCAGATGATACAGGCTTTGGTTTCAAACCTGTTTGGACACCGGAGCTTCCAAGACTGAAATGTTTAAGTAAATACTATAACTAAGTACGAATTTCACTTATTTAAAGTACCTAGTGAAATTACAAGAACCATGTCAAATTAATAGCAGAAGTATTTAAATATATTCAACTCTTACCCAAAGCATCTAAACGACGCTGAGTAAACAGGAAAACCAGCTATATCCGCCTCGATATCTAAACAAGCGAATGCGTTCCCATTTCGAATACGGATATTTGAGAGTTCTGCGCAAACTCGTACAAACGGAGCTCTTCTAGGGTTGAAACAAATCGGCGGAGGGTCACTGGCTGAAAACAGATTCTTTCTTATTTCTATTTTGATTTGAAATTTATAAATACAAGTAATTTAACTAGTACCTGAAACCCTTCGTCTTACAACTGTGTTGTTATTAACGCTTAGCTTGACATCGAAAACAAAGTCTTCCGGTACAAAAGTGATGTTTCCACAGGTTTTCATTCTAAAACGATCCAGTATAGCTCCAGTACAACATCCGCATTGTCCACGTACGCATGCACAGGGAAATCTAAATACTTGACCATTTACTTCTGGATCTGGTTCTTCTATTACAGTATCTTGCACAACAGGTGCCTGTGATGCAGTAGTGGGAATTGTGCTCGATAAAATAGGTTCTTGAATAACTTGGTTAGTTGTGACGTTCGTGTTACTAATGACACCTTCGTCTACTACTTCACTCTCAGCATCATCTTCCAATTCATTTTCCTCTTCTTCTTGTACGTGGACTGGCACAGTAATAGTTACTGGAGACCTAAGTACAGGAGTGGGATCAAGTGCTTGGTTCCAAATAACTTGAGGAACCTTAATATTTATAACGTCGTAAGCTCTGTCTTTTGTTCCAACTATTTCATCTAAAAGATATATAATAATATAAAGTAATTTTAAGTATTATTATATTTTATTCAATTACGATATAAAAATAATAAGTTACGAAAAATTATTTAATTTACTTACTGTGCCTTGCGTCTGCAAAAACAAAAAGGCATAACGTGACAAACAATAATGAAAACTTTAAGGATAACATTGTGTAGAAATTTCACGCTATAAAAACATTACAACAGCATCGCCTGACTCTCGAGTTTAAATGATTGGTGTAGCATTTCTACTCCAACTATTTAACTGCTTGTTACGGGCCAAAGTTTCGATACTCATTTATAGTGCACGGTCAGTGAACATTACAAACAAGTTTTAAATTTTAATGCATTGTCAAGAGAAAGTAGTTAGTGACTCTAAATGAGATTGGGAACGTGAATCGAATACACTTTACGGGTTAGCATTGAAAGTGTATTATATAACAATTTTGCAGTGATCCATACTTTCATAACTTATACAAAGATAAGGATAAAAGTGTAATACCTATAAGGTGTTTTTTGTAACTCGGCATATGTCCTAAATGATCCTCCGCATAGTAACCTTTTTATATGTTACGTGTATTTCATCTATCGGTATTGAATTTAGTGCTGGTTTACATTTTTATGTTTATTTAATTAGTTTCACTACAGATTTGTTGCCTGAAAAATATCTATAGTTAGGTACAATATATTTTTTTACTGAAATCATTTTTAGTAATTCAAATTAAATCAGACATTATCTTTGGGTAATAATAATCGTCAAATAATAAGGCTAATTTTAAAATTTGGACTACTTGTATGTATCTCGAAGCGTTTTGGGAAAATAATACGAATTACATATTATTTAAAGATATTTAATAAATTAAGAAAATAAATAAATATTTTTTATAATTTACTATTTACAACTAAATAAAGTCTTTTTGTCACGAGGAATAAATAATAGCCTAATTACAATCCTATAAAATTGTTACATCATACATTAGACCAAATTCCTCGCATCATTTTATTTTGTCTTCTACTGATACCAATGTTGTCAGTTAAAGTTTCTAATCCAAGATCGTCATCATAATCATCGTTATCTTGGTTAGCATTTTCATTTATTTGCGGCTTATGATGCTTGTTCTGTTTATTTTGTCTCTTATTTCTTCCAAATATTCCAAGCTCACGACCAACACTTTCACCTATCTTGGTAAGATCTAGAACATCTAAATCATGTAGGTTAAAATTTTCACCTCTATGCTTCTTTTTAGGCAATGTCAATCCTTCATAATGATTATTCAAGACGATGTATTTATCAAATCCATGCCCTCTGCTTTCATCAGTACCCATTGTTTCTTGATCTGCAGCGTGTTCTTCTGACTGTGAATCTAAAGTTTGCACAATTTGAACCATATCATCACTAACTACGGTTTCTGATGCTGAGTCAGTTGATATAGTAGTTGAAATTTTGGGCGTGATCGTTTCAATTTTTTCATATGATACCAATTCTTGATTTGTAGCTTTGATGTCTGAATCTTTATTGACTGTCGGTGCCATTGGGGTTACTGGCATGACAGATAACTGATCAGTTATATGAGCCAATGATAATTCTAATCCGGGATCTTCGAACGTAGTGACGCTTTTTGGAGTAGTTTCCGCAGAAGTCGATTGTTCAGCAATAACAGGTACTGGTTCAATAAATGGTAATCTCTCTGCTGACCCGAATGGATAATTATCAGGAATTTTGATCTCTTCACTGGGCGTACTTACAGCTGCAGTAGTAATTGTTGTTGAAGTCGTAGTAGTTTCAAGCGTTGAAGCTGTTGTGGGGCGCCTATTTGGGTTTGGTCTTCTAATTGGTCTGCGTGTTGATGGGCGACGACTGATAGGGCGAGCTACTCTTACAGTTGTAGTTCTTGTCCTTGGCGTTGTGGTCCTCACTGGTCTCCTAGTAGGACGACGTGAAGGTCGAGGGCGTCTTGTTGTTGTTGTTGATGTTGTTGTTGTAGGTGCTTGTTTATTCTTGTTTTTGTTCGATTTTTTGCCCCCCGACGAACCGAACAGATCTCCGAGTAAATCATCTCCTAAAAGACTGAAACCTGTGTAGTCTGCGCTGTCTACATCATTAACTGCATCGAGACCAGCTGTAAAGTTAAAATTTTAAAATTATTTTCATTTTCATTTTTGTGTATGGTATATTATTCTTATAATAACTGCAAAAAGGGTTAAAGAAGGACTGATTATGTATTAATTAGAAATACGTACCATCATCGTCGTCATCATCATCTTCTTCATCGTCATCATCCTCGTCATCGGCGTCATCACCGCCAAGTCCGAAGTCATCTTCATCACCGTCGTCATCATCATCATCATCGTCATCTTCTACTTTTTCATCTTGTGGCACTAATGGCAATGGATCAGCCGGCTCTGATGTTACTCCTCTTGGCCCAAACTTAAAGCAGGATACTCTCACTGCAGCTTCAACAGTGCTTTTAGCCTGAAGTTCTAAGCCAAGACACGCCCTGAACTCTTCACCTGATCTCGCAATATTGTAAATACGTCCACAGAATTTTGATATACCTCCTGGTAGGGGCATACAAACTGGACTGGGCTTGCGACCTGTGTAACAAAATGTACGTCAAATTAGTTTTTAATGCGACAACGAAAAAAAAGGAAGTATTATTTTTCATAACTGTCTATACAAAGTTTTTAATAAAACCAATTATTTTTTACAAAGTAATAAAAATGTACATATAACTTTTTGGGTAAGTAATTATAAAACATATGTATTGTAAATTAGTAATGGCATACTCACTAGAAAGTGTCCGATTCGTTATAACCTTTCGTCCAAAACTAAGTGATACAGACATTTTGTCACCATTTATATACCTTAGCGAGGCACAACCTGAAAATAATAACACATTAAATAAAAAATAATAATAAAAAAATAGTCAAATGCTGTATAAAAATAACTTTTGGAGGTGCTGGGATTTGAACCCAGGACTTTCAGCATGCGAAGCAGACACTCTACCACTGAGTTACACCCCCGGTTGATGTACCCATCGAATATTGTCCATACACGCTATGATGCTTATATTACGAGCTTTATAAATTTTACATTCCAATTTTTTATGTCAATGATGGTATTGGTAACATCTTTATGTGCTTGTAACCATACAATGACACATTCTCAGTAATAAAACAATACCTGCATTTGCATGGAAAGATTTGTTGTTAATTAATTTACATATGCCATCTTTGAGTTTTCACAGTCTTCAGCTGGAACGCTTATTCTATATTGAGTTGCTTACAAGTGTCTATACGTTGCAGTGATCACTTATCGGTGGTGGACTGCATACTAATTTATTACTTCAATACAATAAAAAAACGACTAAATGTAAACTTAAACGGCGATGTTTATATAAATGAAAATCAAAGACAAGTTACCTGGGCCGTTCAAATTAACGACTGGTACCGCGAAGTCTCTGCAGCAGTTGCAGTAAGCCTCAGAACATTTGCAATATTTGTTTATCGTGTTGTCCTCTATCTTGGTATCATCATTTCGGTGTTGGACTTCCTTCTTATTATTTCTATGTTTTCCCGCTAAAATTAATAATATACTTAATATAAAATATTAAATATAAAATGTTTACTTTCTTTTACGTTATTTTTTTAGTTTTAACCGACTTTCAAGCGATGAAAGTTAGTTTTTTTATTCAATAATTAATAAGTTTCTATAATTTTAAAGTTAGTCTGTGTGTTTGTAAATATTTTAAGTAAAACACGTCAGTGTTAATGAAATGACGAAATACTATCAAAAAGAAGAAAATAAATGCAAGGAAATCCTGTGCCTATAATACATAGTAGGTTGGTTAAAATATAAGACCGTGGTTTTGTTGTCGTTTGATGCGTGAATACGCTCTTTTGGAGTACTCTAACTAGTTCTCAAGTGTAAAAAAGCACTCTTTTATAAGTTGAAAGGAAGCCCTTCTTATTTGGGTTTAGTCATGAGTTCCCAAGGGTAGCAATGGCCGCTTAATCAGGATAAAGACAAATAGCTCTGGAAACGTTGACTCGTGCATTGATCATGATACTTTGTCACGCTAGTGTATAATACTCACGATTCGATTTTTTATTGAACGATATCGTGTGAAGGAATTATTTTTCAAGGTTTTCACATTGAATGCTTTTCTTTTTATTGTATGCATACTTACTGACTGTTTTAGACGCAGCAAACGCTAATAGCACAAATATTAATAGAAGCTCAAAAACCAGGGAGAGCTTCATCTTTGAAGACTTGCTCCCTGCCTGAAAAGAAATTAAGTTATTATTAACATTTTCCAGAAATATTACAAATATAATTTTTCTTGTTTAATATTACGGTATGGAACACTTGTACGTAAACTCAATTAAGTCACATAGATTAGTAAGTTTATCCTACTCACTTAACATATTACAAAAAGAACACAAAAGTATTATTGAATTCTATATACACGATTCCATAACGTTATATTTTACAAAATAATAAAGGTATTAACCTAACTGACTACTTTGTAAAGCATAAATTATATATTTTGTTTGCGATATTGGGCTAAATAAATATTAAATAATTTTATTATTATAATCATTTATCACTGAACTTAAAATAGGGGTTGTGATAATGTGGTACAAAGCTCTTTATTGTCGTACACTCAATGCTTAAAGTAAAAAAATATTTATATGTCTTTTCAAATAAGAACTATAATATTTTTTACATCTGCTATAAGAAATAACTTAATTTTAAACATAAAGTCGCGTGTATCGCGTTGAAATCTTTTGCACTGAGTAATCAGACGGATCTTAAAACAACGCCCTAGGTCAAAAATTTATAGTATATTCGAATGTTACTTTAATTTTTGTATTATTGCAGTATTTAATACTCGCACTATATCTGTAACAATAATAATAATTTAACTATAAAATACCTAAGTAACTAACTAAATAAATATTGTACGTACCTTCTATATAAACTTCTATGCTTTTGCTGATACGCTATCACAAACAATACGCAAACAATCGTGGCTGAAGTCACACCTCCCCGAGTGTTCACAACCAATTAAATTATAATCATTAGAAATCACACGGACTGGCCCTAAAACGCAAACGATACGGACGTAACAGCGACACTGATTTCATATAGCCACTTCAAACATCACCCAGAGAAATGTGAAGTGACGTACAATAGCCGACGAGAAAGGAAAACTGCTTGTGCTCTCTCTTTCGTTACTCCAGCGTTGGTGAAAGACAGCACCTTAGGCTCAGTTGGCCGCATATGTAGAATTTAGTGTCAAGAGCATTAACGAAACGCATGTAAGGATTTAATACTTCCTAGAAGTATAATACGCATCGTTTCGTCCATAAAGGACAAACGCCACTACCGACCACCTAATATTGCAAAAATAATTGAACTGGCAAGTAATTTAGTTCATAAAACACTATGAAATTTACATTTACGTCAATATGCTTAAAGGAAATTTACATTTTGCATTTTATACTTATATGGAATACTGAACTCATTCCAACAAGGAATGAATGTCCTAGAAATTTCTAGAATGGCCATATAGAGAGCGATGCTCTCGGATATACTACAGCCTTAGAGTAATGGCATAAAATTGCATCAAAAAATATATTAAAAATTAAAACAACTTACTTAATTAATAATTTATTTAATATAACAAAACTCTCCAAGTGTGGCGCATAAAAAATAATAAAAAAAATAATCAAATCTTTTCTTTAAGAAACGTTCAGGGTATATATACACTCAAACTGGTTCACGAGATATTTCAACGTGTGAGATTTAATAGTTTTATTTGTTAACTTTAAGATAATTATTAAATTATACCATTTACCATAAAAAAATCTTACTTATTTAGTAGTTCATTAGTAGCAATGCGTTTTTATCGACTTCAGGTTGGACTCCTGTTCTATATGAAGTTGGGTACCGATTACCATGGACAACAGTGACCATTGGGAAAACTGTTAGTTTGCTACTTTATGCGATGAGAGTAGCAAATGAGCATGGAGTCTCAAAAGGCTTGAATGTGACGCAGATGGTATATTTATAAAGAACTAAAGCTTTACTTATTTTACAATTTTAAACTAGATTAAGTTTATGTCAGCTACAAATAGTGTAAAGTTCAGTGCGTAAAGATACAAATAGTGTGATGTGTCGTGATTTGGAATAAAAAAAACGAACTATATGTAGTGTACTTCGATTAATTTACCATTATCATCTGTCAAAAATTTCCCCGCCGCTGCAGTTTCGCCGTAATCACGCGCCATTCAACTGGTTCGATATATCGGCAATCAAAAATCGTGATTCCCCGGTACATAGTAAAACTTTATTTATGTCTTCTACTGTTCAGTTCATAACAAGATCACTATAAAATGTTACTCACACAGCGTCCAGTCAAGTCGCCGACCGCTTGCGCCAGGGTTACTTTCTACACGGAGAAAGTTGAATCTGTCTCCGCCTTATGCTTGTTTTTCATATTGGTTTTATGACATTCAATGTAATTGTTAGCGAGTGGGTGGTGATCACAATCCAAATATAGGTAGATGATAATTGTACGATTATCGTAATTTTGTAACATCGTATACGTTAAAGTAAAGTAAAAAATGTACGCATAGCTTTGATTGCTAGAATAAGAAAAAAAAACAATTTTTAGCTTCTTAAAAATGCTCCTTTCCAATTGCTATACTTAAGAAGGTACATGTGTTAACTGTAAGTATATGTATTCATATTATACCACTGTAATGCAATAAAAATATTTGTAATATATAACAATAATTTCTTCGTGTTTATTAAATACGCCATACATGTTTTTTGTTTTTATGAAATTTTGTTTAGGATATAATATTTAGGATATTTTTAATATAATATAAAGCAATAAAGGAATTATTTCGCAATAAAATTCCACCCGTAAAGGGGTAAAATAGAAAACTTACATTTTATATTTTTGTAATAACTTTTACAAATCAATTTTAAAATAAATGCAAAGATGTTAGTGGATTATAAAGCCCGTAAGCACAACTAAAAAAAAGAAAAGTACGATAAGTAAGCAATAAATTAATTAAATTTTGCTAATTGGATACGCAAAGCATTACTTGTTTACAAGATTAAGCATTCATACTGACACCCGTTATCATGACTTCCGAACGGTGTCTACTCAAGTGGACAGCGCATGCGTGCATGCAATGAAAACCACATAACTGCACTTCAACAAGTAAATTTTTTACTTTATTGTTCCGGCTGTTTAACATCGACTTTGAGAAATTAACGCTGATTTATCAAACCTAGTTAGTTATAAGTAGAAACCTTAGTACCAATTTGATAAATCCGCTACTCTTGGGTTTGCAGAGATGCGATTGCTGGCTACACTGAGTGAAGTAGACGAAAATCTCAGTCAATTTTCTACGTATGACTTCATTTAAACTTCTGTGAAGACTTCGCTTTGAGGTTGTATGTGGCACTAGTTTGAGGTGTGTGGAATACCTCAAAGTAGACGAAAAGGTTGCAGACTAATTAACATTAGGTAGTCCGCATGCTTGATTGCTAACAGTATCTCGTATAAAAATCAAAGAAAGATGTAATCTTGTAATTATGTGCAATATTTTCAGTAAAGAAAATCATGATCTTACCATTTTTACGATATTCTCGTAACTTATACTATAATTTACATATCTATGAGTTACTATTATCGTAATACATGACTTTGTTTAAGATGAAAATTGTATTTGTACTATACCAAAATGTGGGAAGCCATCTATTTTCAAATCATGTGTGTTTTTGGAACCCTATTCTCAAAAACCAAACATCTTATGACTTAATAACTCGGTGGTAGTCGATCCTCGATATCAACTTTCTGTAAAGAATCCACATTAAAAAATTTTTTTTTTTCGATATCTGTACAGCCAAAGTATTCCTCGAATATATTAAATGGCTCCACAGAAAAACAAAAAGACGTCGGGCTTCTTGTAGTAAGAGTATAATTACTAATGCCTTTTACAAATTACAAAGAATAATTAGAAAAATGTGATCATTTACCTACAGTGGAATGACCTCAATCTGGGGCAGTGGAACGCGATGCACTTGGATGTAGTACGTATTATTACATTTATAGCGCAAAGCGTAAACTGGCCATTGACTATGGCCATGCGAGTAACCGAGGAAATCCATTAGCATTACCTTCCATACAAGACAGCCGTTTAAACATTTTAATTTGTTTCATGGCTTCATCAGTTTGCTGATTGAAGTATCTTTGAAGGCACTGAGTATTGTACAACGGTTGTTTATAAAGACGTTGTTATAAGATTTGATAACCAGAAACAGTTATTTGTTAATATATGTATGTGTTTGATTATCTAAAACGCTCGTAGCGTGTATTCATAAACAAAATCAGGCGCATTCGAAATTTGGATGGGTGATCACTAGTTGCAAAATTAAATGCACTGCTGAATTTTAAAGAGTAATTTAATCAGTCGATGTCGGTCGTTATCGTAAGATGGCAGTCATTAAGTTTGTCGGCATATGTGTAGTTTGAAAACTTCCAACAGGTGGGTTGGATACTAATCAATATCTCCGCCAATAAGCAGTGGGGTCAGGTGGATCCAAGATCTGTTTAATTATTATTTAATAATAAACAGATATAATTTACTTACGTATTTTTTATAGTTAATATAGAAAAAAGTAA
The DNA here is from genome assembly GCA_018251015.1 of Phocides pigmalion okeechobee. Classification (NCBI taxonomy): domain Eukaryota; kingdom Metazoa; phylum Arthropoda; class Insecta; order Lepidoptera; family Hesperiidae; genus Phocides; species Phocides pigmalion. The sequence continues at coordinate 21,250 of DWON01002137.1, forward strand.
TTTATATATTATATAGGCACCTGTATAATACTATATAACGTGCATTACATACATAAATATATATTTTGCCCTATAGCATATAACGGATATACATAATGGAAATAGGTAATCGTTAAAAAAGAACACTTTAAAACTAAGGTAACCCATGTTGAGGTTAAGCTGCATACGGAAAATTTAAATTTGTATATAAAATTGTCAAACAAAACTCTTTTAATAAATATTTATATACTTTTCCATTACACTGTAAGGACTAAGAAAAAATAGTAAGCGACAATTTGACACTTTTTTATGGTCCTTGTTAGGATTTTTTTTTATTATGAGAGAGTAAGAAACGGGCATGCAGGCCACCTGATGTTAAGTGGTCACTGCAACCCATGGACA